>OX637654.1:5931842-6126770 GCA_951802225.1 Euspilapteryx auroguttella
GTGTGCGACAGTGGGGCCGAAAAAGTCACGGTATCGAAATTTTGAAAATGCCAATATTCAGTGCATCGAACAAAGGATTAGTGCGCGAAGTGTCGAATTTGTGCATCCAGAGGTTTTGGAGTTATAGGCGAAAAACTAATTCTGCTGGGATGACGTCATCCTGGAAACACTTTTTTGAACCGCTGGGCCTAGGTCTTTGAAACTTGGCAGAAATGTAGCTTATAAATGTGCCTAAATGTGCGCTGAATCTGGTAAATGTGCCTCTTCAGATAACAGAGTTATTCCATCTGTTGCTGGACTGACGTTTTGCCGGAAATCTATTTTATTAAATATTTCGGAAACTGCTGACGCTAGAGAACTGGATTTTTTCATAAGCATTACTAGTCACGTTCTTGAATTTGTGTCAATATGTCGGTTCAAAATAATTGTTAGTTTTCGTGAAAAAAAAATAAACAACAAAAAGAGAAATACCCTGAGCACTAATTAAGGACGATACTTGGAGACTTCAAAACTCTATAATCCCTTCCTTACCTTGTCCTTCACGTTATTCTGAAGTTTTTATAACGCTAGGTCAAATACTTTTCGAGAAATAAAGCTTTAACTAAATGTTTGACCGCGCGTTAGGTTTAACAACCTTTCACGCAAAAACCAAAGCAGCGACGACATTGGTAACCTGGCACTAATTCGAGTATTATGTAATAAAGATTTACTTTAAATTTCAGTGTGATATTCTTAAACAATCCGAAGTTATTCAAGAAAAACATTAAATTTAGAACTAACCGACCAAATTAAATGGACCACTAAAAAGCGGCCATTGCATACAGTGTGCCCACATTTTCTAGTTTGTTGGATTATAGTGTACCTTTTAGCTGAAAAGTGTATTTTGAGGTTGCAATATGTACATGGCTAAGTTAAAAAATACGAAATTCCTTTCTCTTAGTACCTATATGATCTTTTGAGTAAGTACCTAATGCTAAACTACCTAGATATTATCATTATTTGACGTAAGTATTAAATATCTAAGTAAGTAACTAAGTACATAGATAATGTATAAATAGTAGTATCTAGTTAGTTAGGCATTAGGTAATGACGATTCACTAAGTATTCTTATCAAATTTCTTGCTAGGGTTTAGCTTTTAGCCTAGATATAGAGTACCTACTGAGGTAACTAAGTATATGCATGACGGGGTTGGCGGCGCGGGGCGTCGGCGGAGCGCGGGGCGGTCCGCTATGCTCTGCACGCACAGGGCACAGATCTGGTAGTCTTTAGATCATAATGTTAGCTGAGGTCAGTGTCCCCGGAATGGCATGCAGCCCTTATCGCTGACAACGCAAATTCCGCGACGCGCAAGGTGCATCGAGTCGTTGACCGAGCGTGACAAGACAGAGAAGGCCAATCCTGCATCCCGCTCCCACTTAGGTGTAGGGGTGAGAATAACTGCTATTTTTAAATCGCATGCGATCGCTGTTATGCTATTTTCGAACAACTGCGATTTTAAACTGCGATCGCATTTTCGTTGTCGATCGCATGATATGCGATCCGGCAACGAAAATGCGATCGGCAACGAAATGGGATCGGCAACGAGAATGCGATCGGCAACGAAAATGCGATCGGCAACGAAAATGCGATCGGCAACGAAAATTCGATTGACAACGAAAATGCAGGATATAACTAGACATGCAAGTTTGCTCTATAATATCAATGTTCAATGTTAATATGGATATTTTTATCGAAGTGCAGCAATTATCGATATTACAAAACCTTATACATTTTTTTTCAGCAAAATGTCTTTTTAGTACATTTCATATTAATTCGATAGGAGTGAGATCGCAGTGCTTCAATGCGTTTCGTTGCTTTGCTAATGACAAGCTGTCACATGCGATCGCGTTTTCGTTGCTGACGGCAACGAGAACGAGATCGTTGCCTACGGCAACGAGAATGCGATCGTTGCCGACGGCAACGAGAACGCGATCGTTGCCAACGGCAACGAGAACGCGATCGTTGCCGGGCAACGAGAACGCGATCGATGGTTGCCGACGGCAACGAAAACGCGATCGCATTATACATTCGTTGTGAATAGCAATGCGATTCGTTGCCATGAAATAACGAGTTTTTTTAAATGCGATTGTTAATAACGACCACCTCTACTTAGGTGTCGCGCAGTGCGCCCGCGCCGACCAATGACGAAAGGCTACGGACCAGCCCGAGCGCGGCCACGCGGTCGGCCAACAGCCTTTTCAACAACCAGTGAAACATAGCCACCGCACAAGACGCACGTCGCTCCGCTCTTCTCTATGCTTTCGCTACCGCGCGCTTTACTAACTACTTTTAAATATATAATTGTTAGACGTTGTAAATATTTGTACAGACATTAAATTAGTCAAAAATAAATTTAATAATCAAAGTACAAGTGTTCCATTCGCCTTCTCTGGGATTACTAGGATTTAGGAAGATCTGGGACTACAACATCTACACCCAATGCCCATACTGTATGGTATTATTTTACTCTGAACATCTCACCACTAAAGCTAGTTTATTAAATTTAACCTCAAAGAAGTTTCAAAATCCGATTCTCGCCCCAAATCCTTCGAGAAACTCTCTCCGTGTATATAGACTACCAGATCTGTGCCCTGTGCGTGCAGAGCATAGCGGACCCAGCCCCGGATCTAGGGGGGGGGCTGCTAAGGGCCCGTGCCCCGGGCGCCAAGATCAGGGGGGCGCCGAGTTCACACTACAGACGAATGTCATAACTCAAAAATTATTATTTATTCAATTAATAAATAAATAATAATTCTATATTGTGAGAGGCGAGGTTGTTCAGGGCGCCCACCAAGCGGCTCAGGCAAACAAATGTTTATTGTTCATCATTCAACAAAACATTTACTTAAACTTGACCAAGCACGGATTAAGTAATAGTACAGAAATTTTATGGCCATATCAACTCGATCGATACCCAAAGGGCGCGGAGCTGACGGCGACATACTGCACAAACTTTTTTCGCAGGGCGCGTACGCGAAATGTAATTTACGCGTCACTCCCCGCAGGAATCCCAGATCGCAGCAGCACGCGTCAGTTAGTTACAACTCAAGTCATTCTGTCTCATCATGCCAGGAACCTTAAGGCTTTGTCTAACAGTCGGCGCTGTAGTAGCTGTAATGTCGCGCTAGGGCGCCAGCCTTACGCAGCGCTAGCATCGCGCTAGAGTCTTACGTGGCGCTAGGGCGTGGACTTGTAATGTAGGTACTATGGTAATATTACTCTGTCATACAGAGCGCCCGGAGCGACGTGCGCTAGAGCGCCGCGTAATTCTAGCGCCGCGCTAGGACGCTCTGTCGCCGGGCGTACAGAATTTGTTTTTGCCTCGGCCTGAAACTGTATTATTTACTTGACCACTTCGAGCGAAACTAACATGCATTATTTTTTAGTGGTCTCAATAGCTTAACTAATTTTCCCAAAATTTTGAGTCCGTCACTTTCGTTCTAAAAGTGCGAGATGGGATTGCTACTCAGAATCATTGAGCATAATCGACCATTTATCGAATCCATCTGTCACTTTTGACATATAAATGCGAGAAAATCTATTGAGATGATGTGAAAGAGTTCAAAAGTGACAGAAAAACTCAACAAATGGTCGATCATGCTACGTCCGCTGACAGGTAAAATTATACACATAAAAAAACGTAAAATTAAATTATAACTGGGCAGGGGGGGCGCCATTTTTCAGTTTTGCCCCGCCTAAAAAAAATTGAAGATCCGGGGCTGAGCGGACCGCCCCGCGCTCCGCCGCCGCCCCGCGCCGCCAACCCCGTCATGCATATACTTAGTTTCCTCAGTAGGTACTCTATATCTAGGCTAAACGCTAAACCCTAGCAAGAAATTTGATAAGAATACTTAGTGAATCGTCATTACCTAATGCCTAACTAACTAATACTACTATTTATACATTATCTATGTACTTAGTTACTTACTTAGATATTTAATACTTACGTCAAATAATGATAATATCTAGGTAGTTTAGCATTAGGTACTTACTCAAAAGATCATATAGGTACTAAGAGAAAGGAATTTCGTATTTTTTAACTTAGCCATGTACATATTGCAACCTCAAAATACACTTTTCAGCTAAAAGGTACACTATAATCCAACAAACTAGAAAATGTGGGCACACTGTATGCAATGGCCGCTTTTTAGTGGTCCATTTAATTTGGTCGGTTAGTTCTAAATTTAATGTTTTTCTTGAATAACTTCGGATTGTTTAAGAATATCACACTGAAATTTAAAGTAAATCTTTATTACATAATACTCGAATTAGTGCCAGGTTACCAATGTCGTCGCTGCTTTGGTTTTTGCGTGAAAGGTTGTTAAACCTAACGCGCGGTCAAACATTTAGTTAAAGCTTTATTTCTCGAAAAGTATTTGACCTAGCGTTATAAAAACTTCAGAATAACGTGAAGGACAAGGTAAGGAAGGGATTATAGAGTTTTGAAGTCTCCAAGTATCGTCCTTAATTAGTGCTCAGGGTATTTCTCTTTTTGTTGTTTATTTTTTTTTCACGAAAACTAACAATTATTTTGAACCGACATATTGACACAAATTCAAGAAAGTGACTAGTAATGCTTATGAAAAAATCCAGTTCTCTAGCGTCAGCAGTTTCCGAAATATTTAATAAAATAGATTTCCGGCAAAACGTCAGTCCAGCAACAGATGGAATAACTCTGTTATCTGAAGAGGCACATTTACCAGATTCAGCGCACATTTAGGCACATTTATAAGCTACATTTCTGCCAAGTTTCAAAGACCTAGGCCCAGCGGTTCAAAAAAGTGTTTCCAGGATGACGTCATCCCAGCAGAATTAGTTTTTCGCCTATAACTCCAAAACCTCTGGATGCACAAATTCGACACTTCGCGCACTAATCCTTTGTTCGATGCACTGAATATTGGCATTTTCAAAATTTCGATACCGTGACTTTTTCGGCCCCACTGTCGCACACGAAAAATAAACATGCGGTCAATTTTAAAATATTTCAATGGCAATACCTACACAAGACAAGTAAAACAATAGGTTAGTACATTTAGGATTTCAATGCACGGCAACAGCAGCAGCTGTTGCGAGCTCGTCTCGTCGGGCTTCGACCTTTGGCAGATTTTCTGTTGATTTCGAGTGGTTTTCTGAGAAGAGTGGCAACAATGCGCAAACCAAAACAAACATATTCTTGATAGAGTAGTCGAGTCAGTCGGACGGTTTAGAGGTCACGGGTTCTATTCCAGCCTGGGCAATTTTTTTTAAGTTTTTTATTTGTATTATTCTTGTTTTAGTATATTTAATTTATCATAAGATTAATACGCAAGTACGAACATTATAACTCATTATAGTAAATATGTGTAGCCCTCTGCCGTCAAGATCGAAAAACTTGTGTGTGTATACACGCACACAAATGTAAAAAGTACGAATTTTGATTGCTGAAATTACGAGTTTACAGTGAAAATAAATAAGTTTCCGTTTGTTTGCCACTTTTAATCACATGTACAAAGTTTCAGTTTTTTTTACAGTAAAAAATACTTTCCGGTTTTCACGTCTTAGGACCTTTAGTTTAGTATGGGAAAGGGTTCACCTTAAGTTACGTATTTTCTATCTGCTACTTTGACATCAAGTATAGAGTACTGACTTGAGTTGCGAGTCCCGGCGCGCGCGCTTGTTGGCCGCCAGCAGCCGCACGAGCTCGGCGCACGCCTCCTGGTTCAGGAACGACACGTTCAGCCGCCGGAACAGGCTCGGCGCGAACATCAGCAGCGAAAATATTAGTATCCTCTTTGACACAGACATTGCGTTGAATTTCTCGGCCACCTTAAATTTTACTTTATGTTTATGTCCTAACTTTGAGTAGATTTGCAATGAATAGAGTTTTAGCCTTAGCAGCCCTAATAAGCTAAACCAGACTTTGCCACCTGAATCAATATATATAAAACTCTTCCGTTACTGACTGACTGACTGACTGACAGACAACGCAGAGCCGAAACTACTGGGCGTAGAAAGCTGAAAATTGGCACGTGGGTTCCTTGGGGAGTGTAGGTGAGCACTAAGAAGGGATTTGCCGAAATTCCCACGGGAACGGGAAAAAACGGGAATTTTGTGTTTATGAGAAATCTGCGCGGGAAAACCGCGGGGCAGCCTCTAGTTAGTGAATACAACAAAGAAACTCAATTCTGAAACCCCATGTCTGCACCCCTGGATGTGTGCCTGACACACACAAAGTTAGGTCTGGTTTTTTTATAACATACCTTAACAAAATGGGCGTTTTCATCATTGAGCGCGTCGCAGTCAATGCCGAAAGCGCAAACTCCAATAACTTCGAGTGTGAAATGACCCATAGTGTCTTTCATCTCTACATCTTTCTTGTCTGTAAAAAAATATGTCTGATATTATTAAAACAATTAAGACAGTGCACACTACTGATAGAAGTGAATGAAAATAATGAATAGCTAGCTTAAAAACATTAGAGATTGGTAGTATAGAGCTACATAGAGCTACAGCTACTTATAGATTTTATATGGTATGTTTTAGTCTACCTTACACACAGGCAGACCTTTCCATATATTTTTTTAAAAACTTAATATATTCAGTTGACTTGTCTTGACAATATTAATGATTATCAAAACTATAAGAAGGTATTAGTTAAAAAATTGCATTACCAAATTTTTTTAAATAATCCACCATCTGGGATGTACAGTGTTGAATCAGAGGTAACATGTTGCGAAGCCGAGCTGAACTGAATGTTGGGGTCAAAATGCTGCGGACACCTTTCCATTCTTTACCCTGTAATATGGAGTTTTGGAAAAACAAAATCTTCAGCCACTCTACAAGGCATGAATTTTCTGTGAATTACATATGGCAGCTTGAAAGGAATATAAAGAAACGCTGCAAACCTTTAAATTGAGAAGTGATTGAGTTAAATATTTTGGTCCTGCAGTATTAACAAGGTTACGGTCCACAAAATGGTCAAAATCTCTTATTGTCACAGCCTTTATAAAATTTGGATCAAATAAATACAGGACAGGGCGCCTTCCTTCAAAAATACCTGCAAAAAAGTTTTGGAAACTAGTCAACCCTGCAAACTTTGTACAGTTGCGGACACGGTCGGCGTAACACTTCCGGTTTTTCTGTATTGCAAAATAGCTCTTGTTCTTTGGTAATACAGTCTAGGCCTGACGAAACCATAGACAAATCTGTAATGGCCTCCTAGTCCTTGACTGTACCGCCTACCAATTACTATGTTGTGCATATATTTATACAAATAATACCTTATTCTTGAATCACTTAATCTTTTTAAATGCATAGGTAATTAGAGAATATACCAAAAGACAGATTTGGGAAGCGACTTTGTTTTATACTACGTATTGATGATGAATTAAAAACTGTTTGACTTCAAAATCTCACAGAGAATACCTATACCTATAGGTATTTGGGAAACTTTAAAGTAGAAGACCAGCAGGCATCAAATATATATCAAAAATTTTACCTCCATAAGGTTGTCCTTTGAAATAATTATAGATGCTAAGTTGAAACTCATGAAAAGAAATTTTCGCAAAAAGTCTTGGACCTAAATTACCCAAGAAAATGGTTGGTTTCATAAACTGTATGCCTTTCTTTTCGAAATGCGTAAATGTGTTCGTATAATAGAAATACAATAAAAAGATGATAGTCAGTAAAGTTAATAATTTCCATTCTTCATAAATAAAAATAAGTAAGTTAAATGAGCCACGAAAATCCATTATTGTGTTCAATCAATGATTGTTGATTGTGTTGATTCGGTAAAATTAGGGTTTACCTAGTTGGTATTTCAAATAACTAAACCTTAGATTTAAACAAATTAATAGGAATAGAAACAAACTAGCAAGATAGGTACACCATAGAAAAATTTTACTCGATACCTACACAGTCTCGTACAGAGAGAAGGTAAATCACTAGGTACGTACATTTACACACTTTAAATGATGCCCAGTAGGTACAGAGAGAAGGTAAATCACTATGGCCCAGTACACACCATAGTAATCTTAAGTAGTATCTCTAGTTGGTCTGTGCATGTCATGTTTGTCGTCACAGCGTTGCCAAATGGCCCTTTTTAGGTCCCATTTGGCTCCTTTTGAGCTACCCTTAGACCATGGCTCCTTTCTGGCCCCCAAGCCCAAATGGCTCCTTTTGGAGGTCAGCAAAGCAAATACATAACAAAATAAAAATAGCAAAACTAAACGTTATCCATTACAAATTACAATGAAATAAACTAAATTCCCTGTTTAACAGACTTTTTTAAGTGTTGGCAGCATTTTTTTTAGTTTGCCCTTTTCAAACCAAATCATCAAAAGATTTTAAACATCAAATATATACCATGCAGGTATAAGTATTATGAGAATTTAGACCAAAAGGTTTTTTCTAATAATATTAATAAATCCTCACTTTTAGAATCAGAAAACACTTCCTTTACTTTTTGCTTTTGTTTTTTGACGCCAATACTGCCAGTCTTCAGTAAAACTTTTGGTATATTCTTAAATTAACTCATAGAATTTCCAGAATTATCTCACATTTTAATTAACTGCATAGAAATTTTTCTAAGAAATCGAATCATCCGGAATCATCACATTATTTATTTCTCACTTAATTATTTGACCGATATATCGGTAAATATTTTGTATTGGCTGACCCGGCAAACTCCGTATCGCCTAAGATTTTATGTTGAAACGATTATTGATATACTACCTACATACCTACTAAAAACTTGGCTGTATGGACTTTATTACTTTGCCCGCCCAGAATGGGAGAATATGAAAACAACAACGTCAAATCAATCATTGACAGGAAACCATTTTTATCCCAGAACAGTAATGGAACAATCATTTTGGATGAAAATGAAGTTGTTGTTTTTACTAACTTCTCCACAAATTTTTCATTATTTTTCCACCTTTTAAAAGTATCAGCCCGGCTGTTCTCGAATTTAAGCGAGACTAACGAACCACGATTCATTTATAAGTATATATACAGGGTGTCCGGGGAAGTTATAACATAATTTTAAGGGTGTATTCTATTATCAATTTCATCTCCGAAAACACCCTATAAGGGGAGTCGCAGCCTCACCCCCTAGAAAAGGGGTGCACCCCCATATACGGTGTTTCGTCGATGAAATTGATCATAGAATACACCCTTAAAGTTATGTTATAACTTCGTCGGACAGTATAGTAGAAGTGAAGTAGATAGATAGATAGTAGAAGTAGATAGTTTTATTTTATTTTATTTAGGATAGATTGTTTATAGCGCTTTAAAACCGGATAGTATTTTTTTTTCAAATGACTTTTCTTTTTAATGATTTACTATAAGGTTGGTCCAAAATAAGCTTTGGAAAATTAGTAAAAAAATCCCTGATTTTTTTCCTGAAAACCACCCCGCACGATTGTGCCATTCAGGAATTAGAAGACATTAGCACGATTGTGCTTCTTAGTATATTTTAGTGTATATTCTTTAATTTTTTATAGTTTAAATAAAATAAAATATTATATTTATTTAGAAAAGGCTTTTATTAAGTTTTATCATTGTGTCTTAGCATGATTTTACAATATTTAACCAACGAAACTAAAATAATACTAAAAAAATTTACAACTTGGCAATAAAATGCAATTAGATACTCTATCGTTATCATAAATAATTAAAATATATTAGGAAATTTGATCACTATCAACAAATCTAGCTTCGAGTTAAATTTATCTGGCTTAGAAAGTTAGAACTAAAATCAAACAAGCCTGGTATGGAAAAGTGCATATTAATTATCTCATATCAATATTATTAGTTAAGTTTGGCATTTCTGGCAAATTATCTTGGAGCAGGTGCTGCATTCTTCATATCTGCATGACCTAAGAGCTGGCAGCTGATCACAAACTGAAAAGTCGTCATAGCCATCCACCAGCCAGCATACGTTCTGCTTTACGAAGGTCAGATAGCTAGTCTGTAGTGGCGCTTTCGGGGAGGTTCGATCTCATTATTGCTCTCCATCTCTTCATCTTGCTGGCGACTTCTGAGAGTTGTGCTTGTCAGAAAATCATCCAGCTTCACACGAAGGTAAAACAGAGGCATGGTGAGCTTGCGTGGCAGCTCATTAATCGTAAATGTACAAGCACCAGGCGCTGGTGACAGCCAAGTCAACGAAATGTACCACACATTTCAATGTCCATTTATTGGTCTTAATGAATGTCCTGTAGTATTTAATCTGCTGATCAAGGACATCAATCGAACCCTTGTGTGGATGTACTGCTGGATCACTTTAGGGTCAGTGACATTAAGTACAGCACTTAGTTAGTCTCACCTCTTTAATAGGCCATTAACAGATGCCGAAATTCAGTTAAATGTCAATAGGATGGCCTGTTCTTCGAGGGTAGTACAAATTTGTGCTTCTGGCCACCTCCTCAAAGAATTGGGAGATCAAAATAGTCTTTCCAGTACACATTTGGCACCCTGACTGGATATTTCGGCAGGTCAGGGTAGTCATAGAGCTTGTCTTCGTAAGTCACTGCTTGCAGACCCTCTTCCTCTTGGCAGGCCGGATACGTTGGGCTGATGAAGCAGGGATGGCGGATATGTCATCGGGAACATCCCGTAGACTTTCCAGAGGTTGAGGATCTCAGTCAGTGGGATGTCTTCCACCGCAAGGTCCTCAAGAAACTGTGGATGCAGTTCCTCGTCATCTTCATCAAAATCTTTAATGTTTGACTAGTTCTTTTAGTTCTAAAAAGACTCTTTTTTTCGACGCTAGGGGGCGCTGTTAGACGTTTATGTGTTAAAGTGAAAAAATAGTTTTTTAGTTTTATTTGTTATCAAACAACTTAATTCTTATTTCTGTAGTTAACTTTAGTTGTGCAACACAACCTCAAGTGTTATCTACAACTTTAGAACAGTATTTCAGTGCCAACACCGTAAACATTTTTTCCGCCGTTACGTGTAATATTTTTTTCAAAACTGCTTGTTTGTGACTTTATTTGACCAATTCACACTGGAATTTATCACCCTGGACCTTATATTGGACATACCTTAAGGAAGAAATCGTCAGAAAAGTGTGCAATTAAAATTTATAACCTAAATCTGCACTTAACCTCTTAGCAAAAGTGCCCTACATAACTTACGTAAAGTTCCTCACGATGGCTGGAAAAAAAGGTCTGAGATCTTCGGCGCTATCTGAAACCACTGACTCCGAGGATTTACTTGTGCTGAATGAGTTAAAACTGCTTAGGGAACAAGTTAGTAATATCCAGCTCCAGCTTACTTCCATATCTGACAAATACGAAAACCGTATCGCCGCTCTGGAGGAGAAAGTGAAGTCGCGAGACAGAGATATTCTTTCATTGAAGGCGACTGTTGAGCAGCTTCAGGTCACTGAACAACATCGAGCTCAGTCTGTTATTACCAATGAAATTGAAATTGTTGGGCTTCCTGAATTACAAAACGAAAACCTGCTTCACATTGTAAAAACAGCCACTCATAAAATAGGAGTTGCACTTGAAGATCTTGACGTGGACTGGATCTCACGTGTTGGCCCTCGCCGAGTACCCAACCAACCCAACTCTCCAAGGTCTGTTGTGATTAAGCTTCTGAGAAGATACAAAAGAAACGAGATCTTGAAAGCTGCTAAAGTCCGTAAGCACCTAACTACTGAAGACATTGTCCCAGGAACCACAAACAAGCTCTATTTCAACGAGCGCCTCACTTCACAAAATAGAGCGCTTTTCCGTGAAGCTCGAGCCCGGGCCAACCACCATAACTTCAAGTTCTGCTGGATCTACAACGGGGCAATTTATGTACGTCAGAGTGAAGACCGAGCAAAGCCTACCATCCACATTAAAACCCTTGAAGACCTGGACCGCCATGTTGGACCTGCTCCTGTCCCTAATCAGAAGCAGTAACAATGTTACATTATCATTATCTTTCTATATTTTTTTGATCTCACTTACTAATTTGAAACTGTTCGTCTCCCTAAACAGAAGCAGTTACAATTACAATGTCATGTATTCATTTTTATTTAATGTTTCTATGATCTCACTATTGATATTATTCAGTTTCTCAAGTGGGATAATGATTATAATACAAATAAGGTGTTATTCTAATTTTAAGATAGGTTCTGTTTCTTTGTTACATTTTCAAGATTTATTTATATTATTAAGTAGAAAGTTATCTACTAGTTATAAACCTAATTTTATATTCTTGATGTTAATCTCCATGTCTGCTTATGTCATGTTAAATTTAATTCTAAGTTTGAATTTTAACGTGACAATCATTAATTTGAATGTTATCTTCTATTTATTTTATAAAAACATAAACTTATATATATTTTATATATGTTTGCTAGGTATACTATACTTTTTTAAATGTTTGCTACATATACTTTACTATTACTATTTTATTTATTATAATATCTATAATTATATACTGAACCTATATACTCATTTAGTATGTTTACTGATTTCTCTGTCTTTTCTGATTAGTTGTCAAACAAAACAAGATAAAACTTCAATTTCTTATTTTAAAAAATTCTTCCTCGTGGTTGCTCTTACAAACTTTTTCTATCAACTCCTCTCTTCTGATGGGTACCTGACACGTGACTCATTCCCACTGCTTTTATATCAGCGCAAACAAGGCGCCACTGCTTTGAAAAATGGTTGACATTACAGAATTACATAATAATATTGACTCCTCAAATTTAATTAATTGTCATGTGTTAGATTCATTAGAAGAGTGTAATAAGGTAAGTACCCTTAAAAAACACACAGTTTTAAAAATTGCTAGTTTCAACATTAGAAGTTTAAATCAAAATTTTGACTCTTTTATTCTTGCATTACAGTGTTTACAATTTGACCTTGATGCCATAGTTTTATCAGAATGCTGGCTGGGTGATTCACTCACACACAGTATAGCTGGATATAATAGTTTTTCTACTTCGAAGTTTGTGAATAAGTCGGGGGGGGTAGTAGTTTATGTAAGGCAAAAGTGGAATGTTGTTGTCCACGAACCCAACGTAAATGAAGCTCAAGCTTTAATTCTAGATTTTCCCAATGATACCTCTCTAATTGCTGTATATAGGTCCCCATCTTTTCATAACTCCTCAAATTTTATTCAATCACTTGATCCGCTACTTACTTCTTTAAACAATAAAGCAAATTTGATATTTACTGGTGACATTAATATTGATATTTTAACTGAATGTAACACTAATTCTCACTACCTTTGTACCTTAGCCGAACATGGTTTAATCCCTGCTGTTTACAAACCAACCAGAAATTCTACTTGTCTTGATCACATTTTTTGCAAATCAAAATTTAATTCTGAATCTTTTATATGCAAAACATCTGTAACCGATCATGATCTTGTTTTGCTTTCACTGGACCTTAATACTTCTACACATAAATCAACTTTAAAATTTCGTCATAAGACTGATTATATTGCCATACAAAGTGAACTGAAGGCAATTGACTGGTCAAATATTCTAGATTGTCATAACATGGATGAGGCTACATCAAACTTCACAAATATAGTTTTAAATTTAATACAAACACACTCTAAATCAGTTAAAATAAGTAATTCAAAACAAATAATTAAACCTTGGATGACTCCTGGACTGCTTAGATGTGTCAAGAATAGAGATAAACTACACTTAAAATCAAGAAAAAATCCCACAGATTCCATGGCAAAGTTAGTATACCTAAGATATAGAAATTTCTGTAATGCCTTACTTAAAAAAATTAAAATAAATTATTATAATAAAGAAATATTAGACAGTAAAAATAATACAAAGAAACTCTGGAAAACAATTAAAACCATTTGTGACCAGCCTTTGAACAAGTCGTCTGCTTCGGGGCTGCTTGATTCAAATTCATCCTCAAAATCTATAGATATGTGCAACTCATTTTATGTGTCAGTGGGCTCATCATTAGCACAAAAAACGCTGTTAGAGCTAAATAAAACTCAAGAAGACCTAGCATCAGAACTTAATATACCACACTCATGTCACAACTTTTTTATGAATCCTACCGATGAGCCTGAAGTTATTAAGTTAATACAAAATTTAAAACAGTATAGCGCACCTGGGCTAGATAATATAACTAACACTTTTCTTAAAGAATGCCAATCTTCCATTGTTATACCTCTCACTCACATTTTTAACCTTAGTCTTTCTCAAGGCTGTTTCCCAACTTGTTGGAAAACAGTCCAAGTTACCCCAATATTTAAGTCTGGATGTAAAAGCTTACCAACTAACTATAGACCGATATCTTTATTAAATGTATTCTCTAAACTTCTAGAAAAAATTGTAAACAATAGACTAACCTCCTTTCTCGAATCTAAATACCTTCTTTCCTCTCACCAATTTGGTTTCCGTCGCGGTAAGTCAACTAATGATGCTGTGTCTGCCCTGGTTAATTCTGTTGCATCTCACCTTGACAAAGGTGAATGTTGCGTAGGAATATTTTTGGATTTAGCCAAGGCTTTTGACACAGTTTCCATACCTATACTTTTACAAAAATTGGAAGCATTTGGAATTCGGGGACACGCTTTAGACTGGTTCCACAGCTATCTAACAAATAGGAAACAGGTTACTAAAATCGATTCGTTTTGCAGCTCTGCAATGGAAATTACCTATGGAGTCCCACAAGGAAGCATTTTAGGCCCCTCTTTATTTATAATCTACATAAACGACATCCACTCTTGCCTTCCTTCTAACCTTAAGTCCGAATTTTTCTGCTACGCAGATGACACAGCAATCATTTTTCACGACACCTCTTGGGAATTAGTTGCCGCTAAAGCTGAATCTGGATTGACTCTTGTTAACTCTTGGCTTCGTAAAAATCTTTTAACACTAAATTCCTCCAAAACTAAATTTCTTACTTTTCATAAAACTATCGTATCTTACCCCAGTCACCTTAATTCCATTAAACTCCACAACTGCAGTAATTTGGGTAACTCTTCAGCTCTCATGCCTCAATCATGTTCTTGTATCTCAATTGAAAGATCAGATCATATTAAATACTTAGGCGTGATATTAGATGACAAGCTTAATTTTAAAACCCATCTGTTATCACTATCTTCCCGTGCTAGAAAACTCATAACATTAATGAAACAAGTTAGAGTAATAGGTGACAAGTCCGTTCTGAAAATGATTTATACATCACTTTGCGAATCTGTCCTATCCTACTGTATTTCTGCCTGGGGAGGAGCTTGTAAAACATTTATGCTGCCAGTAGAAAGGGCTCAGAGATCTATTTTAAAGGTATTATTTAGTAAACCATTTAGATGTTCCACTTCCCAGTTGTACAGTGAGTGCAAGGTATTAACAGTCAGACAGCTATTTATCTTGAGATCTGTTCTCTTAGGCTACAAATCTCTTCTTTGTTCTCCGGCTTATCAAGAAATAATAAAAAAACGCATAATACGTCTACAACAGCCGACTATGAACCTCCTCTTTGGCCAGCGTTTTCCAAATTACCTACAGCCTTATCTTTTTAACAAACTAAATAAAACTTGTGAAATTGTTGGTTTGAGTTTATATGAGGTCAAGAAAAAACTTAAAACCTATTTATACAGGTTGAATTATGATGATACAGAGGATTATTTGTGTATAACTAAATGAGTTAAATCTTAATTTTCTCTACATACATATCTATATAAAGTCAGCACAGTTTAAGTATTTTTATATAAGCCCTATATATATAAGCTCTATAAATATATATATAAAATATGTATTTTATATACATTCTTACAGTGTATCTTCTATAATTTCTTAAAAATATTTAAAAATAAAATTTTTAGCAGCGCCCCGCAACAATTTTGTATACTTTTTAACACTGATCTATTGGTTGCCACAATACAGGCTCACGCTTAGTGTGGAAGCTATTGTTAAAATTACTAAGTTTAAGGATTTAATATTTTAAATAAATATTTTTTTCATTTTTCATTTTTCATTTTCAGTTACTGTCACCCAGAAGTTGGAAAACCTTATCGTCATTACTGAAAACACCTAAAAATGGCCATAAAATAAAACTGAAAGATAAGAATTAAAATATACTGAAATTGGAACATTATTTTAGTCACAACATCCGAACCCACACAAATGTGTTGGTTTGTATTTGGGCGTTCATTACGTCTTAATTATTGAAGAAATTAACGAAATTGAGGTTTTCATAAATAAAGTCACTATCTATGAGCAATTAAAGCTTAAGAAAAAGTAGGCATTCCATAGTAATTTACAAAAATTTGGGACTTACCGTTGCGCGGAGGCAGCTCAAAAACCGCATCCATCTTCTCGGCGATACAGTGTCTACTGATAAGGTCGAAACGGGTTAATGATTTTTCCTAGGGTAGAGTGGTACCCACTTGACGGATGCAGGGCGGTTGCGTTCGCAAAAATAAATTAGTTTAGGCGCCAATTTTTTTTTGCAAATAGCACAATTGTGTTCGGGCGGTTGTAAAGGGATAGTATAGTTCATTGAAATGGGAGACTATTTTTGCATTTTGATATATGCTAGAAAAAAGAAGATTCTACAGAAGACTTGGCTGAATGGAATCGAGAATCATTTTTTTTTTTTTTTTTGAAAATGGCTTTGGTCCCCGATGGCTCCGGATTTTCCACTAAATCTGGTGGTTTGGAACCCCCATTTAGTGGCCATTTTTTGCGTTTAGTGGCTAGTGGATTTTTTTAGTGGAAAAATTAGACCAAGAACTGTTGTAGTTTTTGAATAAATTGGAATTGCGGTATGCTGTTACAAAGCGTATGAACTAAAGATGTTTTAGACAATTTAGTAGAATTACAACATTTATCCTTTTTTTTTCAATGAGGGGTTTTCAAAGTGACAGAAAAGAAAAAAAAAAGTTTCATAATACGCCGGTAGATGGCGGTGTCTAAAGCTATATAAGAGAAATGGGAAATCGAATATTGACTGAATCTTTGGATTTGATCATTTTCTGCTAAGTATAAATCTTAATATCACCTACTCCGTCACTGCCTCAGTTAAATTTTAATTTTTATGTTTCATTTTGAGCTATTGAATCATTCATTTCATCTTGACCTATTGCTCCTGGCAGAGCGCCATCTAGTAGCAGCTTAATGAAACTTGTTTTTTTCTTCTGAGCTGTCAAATTGAAAACCTCTCATTGAATACAAAGTCGATGTAATTTTTTTTTTTTATATTTTTGTCCATACTTCGAGGACCCTTAGTTTTCTTTGTAGCTGTCTTGATCACCTGATTATAGTGTTTAAAGAAGATAGTTTAAGATCTAGATGGCAATAAAATTTTAAGGTTGCGAATTGGTTGATTTTTAGAAAAAGGTCGTCCCTCTCGGTATGGCGCAAAATTAAAAAAAAATCGCGTTTTTTACAATGTGGGAGATGGTTTCTTATTTCTGACATAAGCGAATTCATTAAAACTTTATTAAATTAATACTTTCGCCAGAATAAATAAAAAACGCGATTTTTTTTTAATTTCGCGCCATACCGAGAGGGACCACGTTAAAGTTTCAAGTTCAAGTTAGGGCTCAAGTCTTAAAAATTTAACATTAAAAAATGCTTAAAAAATAAAAGGGCCCAGGTAGGCAAATTTCTTAACTAAAAACGATTGACTCGTAATTTTATTGTCTTGTTCTTTTTGGCGACTTCGTTCACCATTGCTGTTTTCTTTGGGCGTGTAACAGAAATCACATTTGTTACACAATCAATTACGAGTCGATCGTTTTTAGTTAAGAAATTTGCCTCCCAGGTCATCTATTTGGGGTAGAACGCATAGCAAAGGGTCACCACTGTCCCCTATTTACGTATGTCCACTCATCTGTCATGCACCCTAGTGGAAATTTTAGTGGTTTTCAGAAGGGGACATATTTTTGTTAGTGGTTTTCTGGTGGTTTGAGGAGCCTTATCTGGTGGATTGCTATTTCAACCGTTGGCAACACTGGTGATTTAGGCTACGAACGCACAGGCGGTTTTTTGCCGCGCGGATTTTATGTAACATACTGAATCCTATGGAAGTGTGCGCACCAGCGGATAAAAAACCGTAAAAACACGCTTGTGCGTTCGGGGGCATATGAATAAGGTTGAAAATTAAATAACAAACTTTGACAACGCGCGGAAATAAAACCGCCTGTGCGTTCGTAGCCTTAGCTTCTCTCTGTTTTTTTTTTGCAGAGGTTGGACACCAGCGTTGCCAATGTGTGGGGAATTTCCCAAACTGCGGGGAATCCCAAAGCGATTGGGGAATTTGTGGGGAGAGGCACGGTGCGGGGAATATGCGGGAAATTTAGCATTTTACCATTTAAAACAACTTACAACCAAAACAACCATTGATAAATATAAATTACTGCCTAAAATTAGTATTTAAAAAAAGGCTCAAACATCTTTAGGGAAGTGATTTGATTATTAACATAATTCGTATAAATGACTGAATAATAGCGAAATACAATAATGAAAATGTATCATCATCATCATCATCATTTCAGCCGTAGGACATCCACTGCTGGACATAGGCCTCCCTCAAGGCTCTCCATCTGTACCGATCGCAGGTGGCCTGCATCCAGCGTGGACCCGCAGCCTTGCGCAGATCATCCGTCCATCTGGTCGGTGGACGTCCTACGTTGCGCTTGCCGATCCGTGGTCTCCACTCGAGAACTTTTCGGCCCCAGCGGCCATCAGTTCTGCGGGCTATATGACCTGCCCATTGCCACTTCAACGAGCTTATCCGCTTGGCTATGTCGGTGACCCTGGTTTCTCTGCGTATGTCCTCATTTCTGATTCGATCCCGCAGAGAAATCCCGAGCATAGCCCGCTCCATGGCTCGTTGAGCTACTTGGAGCCTGTTCATAAGCCCTATAGTGAAGCACCACGTTTCAGAACCGTATGTCATCACTGGCAGCACACATTGGTTAAATACCTTCGTCTTCAGGCACTGAGGAATATTGGACGAGAAGACGTTGCGTAGTTTCCCGAACGCCGCCCATCCGAGCTGGATTCGGCGATTGACCTCCTTCTCGAAGTTGGACCTACCTAATTGGATGGTTTGTCCTAGGTATACGTACTCGTCGACAACTTCGAGAACCGAGTTCCCAACCATAACTGGGGTAGGCAGAACATGGACATTAGACATGACCTTCGTCTTGTCCATGTTCATTTTAAGGCCCACCTGTTGGGAGACTCGGTTGAGGCCTTCGAGCATCGTGCTGAGTTCCTCCATCGACCTTGCCATGACTACGATGTCGTCGGCAAACCGAAGGTGAGTGATGTATTCGCCGTTAATATTGATGCCCTGCCCTTTCCATTCTAGAAGATTGAAGGCGTCTTCTAAAGTGGCGGTGAACAGTTTCGGAGTATAACACGCACCCTAAAATCAGTCAGTTGGTAATCCCAACTCTTTGCAAATATACTTACCTATGTTATAAATATTTGCTTCTTTAAAGTAAATTAGAAAGTTTTGATATTTTTTTTGGTTGTTGTTCGAGTAAGTTAAATGTACACTTCAGTTTTACATGTATTTAACCTAGTTTTTACTTATAAGCCTGAACATAAGAGAAAACCGGAGGTGGATTATAATTTACCGGTTTTTTTAAGTGATATTGCTTTTTTTTAAGTGTTTGTCATTAATAAATGGTTGATTTTTAAAGTTATTTCGTAAATAGTTCACTTTCTCATTGTGAGGGGATTTTGTGGGGAATCAGGATATTTTTCTCCCCAAATTTGGGGAATTTGACCAGAGATCTTCTTGGGGAATCTGGTAAATAGCCATTGGCAACACTGTTGGACACCGCCGCTAAGTATTTTGGATTATTTTGTAAATTATTAATAGAGTGCTATTTTTATAGAATAGACTTCAGATCACAAGTGAAGCAAAAAGATACCCCACCCCATCGTGAATTAGAGGTTGGAATTACAACTAGTATGTAATGTACGAACGAATAAAATAAATTTGCTGATAATGGATGGATGTAGGTAGCAGCTGGCTCTAACAAGTGGTTTGTTTCATAAATAACCAGTTGATATTTTCAGCAATGTTACTGGAAACCTACATGAAAATAATGGGCAAAACATCAAAAGACAAACGCGACGTTTACTACAGACAGGCGAAAGAAGAAGGTTGGCGAGCTAGAAGTGCTTTTAAATTGATGCACATTGACCAAGAATTTGATATTTTCAAATGTGTTACTCGTGCGGTGGACCTGTGTGCTGCCCCAGGCAGCTGGAGCCAGGTGCTCATGAAGAAAATTTACGAGCCCGCAGTCGACAAGGATGAGGTGAAGATAATAGCAGTTGACTTGCAAGCTATGGCACCCATTCCAGGAGTCATCCAAATACAAGGAGACATTACTAAAGTAAGCACTGCATATCAAATCATTAATGAATTTAATGGTTTAAAAGCTGATTTAGTTGTGTGTGATGGTGCTCCAGATGTAACAGGGCTGCATGACATTGATGAATTTGTCCAGGCCCAGCTTCTCCTTGCTGCTCTGAATATCACAACTCATGTCCTCAAACCAGAGGGCACTTTTGTAGCCAAACTTTTCAGAGGCAAAGATGTTTCCCTGCTGGTAGCACAGTTCAAAATATTTTTCAAAAATGTAACTGTTTCTAAACCAAGAAGCTCTAGGAATTCGAGTATTGAAGCATTTATTGTGTGCCGTGGGTATGAACCACCTGAAGACTATGTTCCTTCTATGGAAAATCCGTTGTTGGACCATGAGTACAGCGAGTTTAATGAGCTGCATGGTGCTAATAGGTTGGTGATTCCGTTCCTAGCTTGTGGAGACCTTAGTGCCTATGATTCTGACACAAGTTATAGTTTGGAACCCACATATGAGTACAGGATGCCAGTCCAAAGCCCCATTAACCCTCCCTACCAACAAATACTGGTTAAGCTTGGGGAGGTGGAAGTAAGGGATGAAGAGTTGAACCCTGTAATGTAACTTGTTAACAATTACTCCAGATTATGGATAAGATAAAAATGATAATGTGAATTACATACAATATAACTTTACAAATGTTTAATGATAAAATATTAAATGGTGTCTTAAACCATTTATTTAGTAGGTATACACCCTATTATTTTTATGATGATAACCACCACCAGTCTGCGCAGACTTATCTGGCACGCACTCTTCATTTAAAACCCATGTAACATTTTATGAATACTTTTCACATTGATTATTTGTGATTACTAAAAATCAAAATAATTTCATTGAAAGTGTTGAAGCTTTGTCTTTACTGTGCTACTATTTTTCTTTATTTTATACACCCATTTCCTTTTAATTGCCTTTCTGTCCTTTGGCCTGTCTACTAGCGTCCATGTACCATGCTTTAGCAGCGAGTTATATTCAGCCATCATGGCATCCTTCCATTCATTCTTGTGATTATCCTCAACTGCTTGTTTATAAGTATTTGGTTAAACTTCTACCACATTCATGCAGCCCTTCGGATGATACCTCACAGGCGGGCGCCGGTTTCTAAGTGGATATCTCCGCTCTAGCTGGTGTTCGCAGGTATTTGGTTGTGGTGGAGATACTGGAT
Source organism: Euspilapteryx auroguttella (assembly GCA_951802225.1). NCBI lineage: Eukaryota > Metazoa > Arthropoda > Insecta > Lepidoptera > Gracillariidae > Euspilapteryx > Euspilapteryx auroguttella. Next base: position 5,953,406 of record OX637654.1, read on the forward strand.
TATCTTCAGCATCTTCATATATTTCCACTGTTTCAGATATCTAGGGAGCGTTGTATTCATATGTTTGAGTAGATGTATTAGGGCCCAAGCGTTCCGGTGGACTATGGACTTGGACAGAGACATCATTATGTTTCATTCCTGAGAGAAGAATTTGAAGAAGTATCTGAAAAATTTGGTATAGAATCTTCGTTAGTAGGACAGTTTTCTGCTGGAGGATGCATACGTGTTGGAGTATAAAGTTCTTGGTGACTCAGATATGAATTCGATGATAGCTGTGGAGTGTTTTGCGTAAAACCTCTGTTGTTCATAAATGTTATTTTCTGTAAGTTTAATGGCACCTTGGTTAACGGAATGAATCGTTAATGTTTCTTCTACCCCAAATACTTCTTGAATGAGTGATTTAAGGTAGATGCCCTCTTTGCATGCCTCCCCGAGAGCCATGTATTCTGCTTCGGTAGTTGAGAGGGCCACAGTTCGCTGCTTTCGCGACTCCCAAGAAATAGCTGCGCCACTCATCTTATATACATAACCGGTGTAGGATCGCCTGTCAATTATGTTGCTGGCATAATCAGCATCGGCAAATCCTAATAATGAATCCTCGGAATTTCCGAATGTCAGCTTTTTATGCTTTGTGCCTTTTAAATACCGTAGGACCCTTTTAGCAGCTTTCCAGTGTGCCTCCCCGTAATATGTGTTGTATTGGCTCAGATACGAAACCGCATATGAAATATCTGGTCTTGTTCCAATAGCAACATACATTAGAGATCCTATAAGTTGCTGATAAGGAAGGTCTGGCAGCTTATCATTAGTTGCTGGCATAGCAAGTTTGACACCGGGTAGCAAGTTTGACACCGGGGTCCATTGGTGTGGTGACTGGGTTTGCATCGGTCATCATCGCCCGAACTTCTCTATAATTGATTCAATATATTAAGTTTGATCAAGAGAGATGTGTCCGTTACTACGGGTAACTCTCATTCCTAAACATTCCTTTAATATTCCCAAGTCTTTGACGACGAAGAGTTTTTAAGATTCTCTTTAAATTGAGCTTTAATTTCATCATTATTGCACATCACAAAGAAATCGTCCACAAATACTGCAACTACGAGGTTGCATTCGTCTTTTTTATAGTAGATGCAGTGTTCATTTTCAGATTGGGTAAGATGAAGCTTTGCCATAACTTCTCGGACTTTTATATTCCACTGACGTGGTGCTTGTTTCAGTCCGTACAAAGATTTCTTGAGAAGGCAGACTTTTTGACTAGGATCACTAGCAAACCCTTCAGGTTGTTCCATATATATATTTCTTCTTCTAAGTCACCGTTTAGAAAAGCTGTTTCTACATCCAGGTGGTCCAGTTGGAGATCTAATTTAGGAGCAAAAGAAAAGTAGTAGACGAATTGAGGAGAGTCTGGCGAGAGTCTGGAGACAGGAGAGAAAGTTTCTCCGTAATCTACTCCATACACTTGTGTAAACCCTTTCGCTACAAGTCGCGCTTTATACTTAACTACTTCTCCATCTGTATTTTTCTTTATTTTATACATTCATACTAAAAGCATGGTTGCCGACATACTGACCAAACCGCTCCACAACCCAAAGCAGATCACATTCCTGCTAATGTTAAGGCTGGTCTAGTATTGTACATATTCTTAATTTTTTAACTTGCTGTACGGGGGGGTGTTGAACCTTTGTCTTTACTGTGCTACTATTTTTTAGAATTCTATATTTAAATATGTGTCTTTTTTATATTGTCATTTGACATGTAATTACAATAATTGTTTAGCTAGTCAAATAAATGCTTTTGTTGTAAAAGGTTGTTTTTTATCTAAAACAAGATAGTTATAGGTTTGGCGGTACGAAGTTCGCCAGGTCGACTAGTATTTGTATAAAACCAATAACTGGTACCTACCTACCTACTGGTAGAAGGAAAGCCACAATATTTATTGCAATGCAGTAGGCATAGCATGATGCATTCATCAATTCAAACAGTAATTTACAAGTTTCTTAAATATCCCTGAATACAAAGAAAGAATTTATAAAAAAAATATCTATTTACTGTAAAAAAACAAAAATAAGAAACATAACAATACATCAGTGTACGTTAACAAAAGGCGACCCTATCGCTGTAAGCGATTTCTTTCAGGTAACTTGTTGTATTTATTTACGAGCTTTCCCGGCTTACTTCGTTACGCCATAGATTAAAAGATACTACAATAGACTATGTGCTTTATAACTGCCCAGAATGGCCGAATAAAAAACAAACAACAAACAACCTGTCAAAATATGTAAACAACGGATTACACATTAATTGAGTTTAGGTAAAGATCCCTATTTTTTTTGAAAATCTAATATAGCCTATGACACTCGGAGTTAATGTAGCTTCCTAGCAGTGAAATAATTTTTCAAAACAAATCGGTTCAGTATTTCCGGAGCCTATTCGTTACAAACAAACAAACAAATTTTTCCTTTTTATAATATTGGTATATAGATTAAAAGAAAGATTGGTCAGTGCGCTGTTTTATTGAAGTTTTGTTGAATATGTTTTAATTACCAATAATATTAAAATATAATATTTTCTAAATACTTTTTGTATTACATTTAAAGTGATAAATAATGAAATAACTAAACCAGAGAACTAAACAATTTTTTTTTTATGACAATCAAATCAAATAACCAAAAAAAAACATAGCGTTAGGCGGAGTGCAGTACATGCAAACATTAGTTTACCTCCTCCTCCACAGTCCTCCTCATTTAAAACAAAGTACCAGTAAATGTCAGTGATGCCAATAAACTGTTTAAATTTTGCTCCCTCAAGTATGTATAAAAAAATCACCTAAACTTAGCTAGGGTAGCGACTCTTAAAACGTAGTGATACCGCGTTTACCTTCTATTTGCAAAGTGCCTCTCTCTGATTTTAAACTTAAATATATCTTTCAAAAGTCCTTCATTTAAATGTCAGTGTCATTTTAAAATTAATAGTATCAATAATCAGCAATTTTAACCTTTTATATCATACATTCAAAATTAATTAAGTGATTTACACACCGCAATAAATTTAAAGTGATATAGTCAAAATGGGAAAGTTCAAAATGCCTACTGTGCAGCAGTTTTTAATGAAAAAGGTATGTTTTAACATTGAACTATTAATTACTAGACTAGCGTAGCGCAGTTTACCTCAATGAGTTTCGGTCAATGGGTGTGGTTTTGGGTATAATAAGGAGGAGCTTACAACATAAAACGACCTACTGACCCAACCAACACCTTAGTGCAGTCGGGAATCGGGAACTTATTGTAGGTAAGTACTTGCAATCATTTACTTGTATATTTTGTAACCAGTTAGTACCTAGACCTAGCTAGGTGGTAGCTGTTTACCTACCTACACTACAAGATCCTTTTTTTTTTAGGCGGGGAAACTCCAAACGAGTACCCTGCATCCCCGGGGGGAGCCGCAGGGTTATGTGGGGTTCGCAGTTTCGCACCCACTAAAACCCCGCCGGTGTCCTTCTCGGCTGATAGCAGGAGGGTCGCGGGTGGGCCTGTGGAATTCTCCGCGAATGCATTGGCTGTATAGCCTCTCCTCGGGGGGACATGATGGTTGTCCTCCCGGAACGTGGTAGCTTTCCTAACGCTCAACGGCGGAAACGGGACACCCGCGTTCCGCCGTCCTTCTCGGGGCCGTTATATGACTATGTACCCAACGACCCCGGGGTCCCCTCTTAGTCGCCTCTTACGACAGGCAGAGGATACCTCAGTCCTATTCTTCGGCCCGGTGCTGCAGGGCGTACACTACAAGATCCTATGCCAACCCACCGACCCATCCATCCATGGCCAAAACGACCCACCAACCCATGGCTATGCATAGCTACCCATCCCATCATCGTCATCATAATTTCAGTCGAAAGACTTCCACTGCTGGACAAAGGCCTCCCGCTACAGCAACCGGTCTTGTACAACCATTATCCAGTGTACTTTCACAAGTCCCGCAGCTTTCAGTTCGTCTGACCACCTTGTGGTCCTTGTGGGGGTCCTGCCTACTCTGCGTCTTGCGATTTGCCCTCGCAAAGGTCGTCGACTCACAAAGTTAATTTTCTTCAGAGACTTGGGGAACTTCGCAAAGATCCGGTGTGGGTGTACTTGGAGCGTGAAATGCGTGAGAATGTAGACAAGAAACCCTACAATGAGAAAGTTGGCAGCTGGCTCAAGTTCCTCCGCGAGCTAAGATACTATTTTCATTGTCAAGGTTATTTAAATTAATATTGATGCACTATCATATTAGGTCATCATTCAGAATAAGGTATAAGTATAGTATAGGTATCAACGTACACTATCTACGAGTAGATGTCTTGTAAACACGTACAAGTTGAGTGTAATATCTTAAAACAGGCACATAGATGTCTTCTTAGTTTTAATAAATATTTTTTTTAAAGTAATGTTGTATTTTTATCCGACTTCAAAAAGGAGGTTATCAGTTTGAGCTGTATGTATGTATGTTTGTCCGCGATTATCTCGCGTTTGGCTGTACCGATTTTGATGCTGTTTTCAGTAATGTATTTGTTACATTCAGGAGAAGGTTTTAGTACCTATTTTAGCCGACTCCGAAAAAGAGGAAGTTCTCAGATAATGTTTGTGTCAGTTCGTTGAAGGCGGGTCTCTTTTTTTTAAAAAGAAATATTGTATTGTTATATTTGCATTATTAGTAGGTAAGTAATTACTCAATAAACGCTATCGATCGGCAGCTAAAAAACAAGAAAGGAGACTATTACGAGAAGTTGGACCCTCGTGGTACTACGAGCTATCGAGCGATCAAAGAGAAGTCCTAAAAGGCTTGAAAGCAAACATTCATCAAGATCTGATAGAGGACTTGCCGGTCAGGATCCGCAAATCACTATCAGACCTTGGAGTGACGTTGAAAATACCGAAGAAAGTGCTGATGCAGGCCATGAGAGACTCTGTTGAGGACGCTGGCGTTTTCATTTGGAATCTTTACACGGCTGTTTATAAAAGATCACCCAGTGAACTGCGTGCGCGTGAGTCCTTACTTACTACCTACCTATCTAACTGAAATTTATGTCACCATAATATAAATTTTATTAATAGGTACCTACGAACTTACATAATTATTACATTTGTATGTAGGTAGGTACCTAAAACAGTGTCTAAATTTATTTTCAAATTAATCAATATTCAGAATATGACATGAACTCGATGATACTGATGTCGGCGCTAGTTTTCATAGACTTGGACGAATGCGTCGCTAGGCTAGAAGAGTTGACCAGGAACGATCAGAAGCCACTGCCACCTCCAAAGAAACGTTAGTTATCTGTACATTACGCTTAACCTAAAACCTAAGATGGACCTAAGTAGTTTTTTCATAGGTTGGTAATTAAGTAAACTCTGTTGTAAAATATGGTAAGTAAGTGGTACGTTTTACGTTCTTTAAATAATTTTCAAACTTTGTTCCAACCAATAGCCCAAAAAAAGAATTTTCAACCGGATGTCCGTTACGGAGAGTATCTTCAAAGATGCTACATTCCTTGCTACTCCAACGTGAAACCTGATGCGGGCCCTAAGAAGCCTCGTCCGATCACTTACAAGTTTAGACTGCGGTCTGAAGGAGTATGTATACAGTTGTAACCTACCCTACAGTAGACTGACATTCTAACTAACTAACTAGGTACTATACATACCTTCATACTTAATACCATACATACAATACAAACTGAATCAAGATTAGAATTATTTAAAACGTAAAACTATTGTTGTTAACAGAGCTATGAACGGCTGTGCATGGATCGTGGCTTCGTAAGTAATCTTTTTACTTAAATCAAATGTTCGGTAGGTATATACTTACACTTAAGATTTCGATTCACTTTAATTTTTAGTAAGTACCTAAGTAAGTATATAATAAACTTTTAATAAAATTCAGCTAGATAAACGGATCGAGCGAAATCGAAAGGAACAACAGGTTGAGAGGATATGCACCTATAAATTTTGGGAACCGCCGGCATCTTTAAGTAAGTATTCTTGAAAATTATGGAATTCTAATCATTAAGAAGGAATATATTACTTTACTTTCGTACTTTATTAAGTTATTGCACACTTAATATTTTAAGGAAATACCGATCCCAAGATGGCAGCTTATGTTATGAAGCTGAACATGTTCAAAAAGAAGGCCAAGCCTAAATTCAAATCACCTTACAAGAACGTGCAATACGCTATCGCTGGTGTTTCTTTCACCGGGGGCCGGCCGCATTATATTTTGCAATGTAAGAGACTTTTAATCTAATAAATAATTATTAGGCATCTTTATCTTAACATGTGTCTACATCATATAGTTATAATTTAAAATAGTGGGTCAGTTTGCGCTCTGTAATGTTCGAACAAAATTTTGCCAGGTTATGATCTGCATGTAATCACTTGTTTTTGACAAAATTTACTTTATTCCCAATACTCAGGCGTGTCTATAATGCCAACTGGCTACATACCCATTAACGGCGGAATAGTAAACATAAGCTCTGATGTCAACGCCATCAATATCGTCGGCTTTTGGAAGTACCCCAACCAGCCGCGGGAGAAGTGTGACGAAACTTGCGACTGTGTGAAATGGTAAATTTTATTTAAGTTTTATAGAAGACCAGTTTATCCACTAACGCTCCGTGTAACCGTTTGAAAAAATGTCTCCTCAGGGAAAGCGTAGTAATGGAATACCTCAAAGAATCGAAATGTAAATGTGGCCATCTTTACGACTACTACAACGAAGGGAAAGCAACGGAAAAGTACTTTTACCAAGCTACGAAACAGGGACCATTTTGGATTGATAAAGCTAAAGTATTTCAGCTAGATCCCATTGAAGATTTTATCAAGAACACTGTTCAGGATGCTGTGGAGTCTGGTGAACCGACGGTTAGTCAACATTTTACTTGTGTTGAGGTAACTTTTAAACCAAGACACGTTTATGAATACTTTTCAGTATTGAATAAGGTATACTGAGATATAGGATCTCATTGACTGATTAACATTTTTTTGTTATATAGCCGCGTACGTAATGAAATACTATCCACAGAAGTGTATATTTTTATATTTCATACTTTTATTCTTCAAACATAAAATATGGGAATGATTGTGTTTTGTATTGGTACCGACCGAGTCGAATATAATGTAAGTAACTCAAACATTACCTTTTCAGCCGGAGCCTTCAATGCCAACAATTTCAGCTTCTGAATTGAAAGAAAAGGAATTATTAGCGGTAATTTTGTAAAAGAAAATATTTAGTTACGAATACTCATTAAGAAATCACTATTTTACCTATTCAGTATAATCACATATTATTATTTAACTAGAGGCTGCCCCGCAAAACACAAAAATCCCGTTTATTCCCGTTCCCGTGGGAATTTCGGGAAATCCCTTCTTAGTGCTCAGCTATACTCCCCAAGGAACCCACGTGCCAATTTTCAGCTTTCTACGCCCAGTAGTTTCGGATCTGCGTTGTCTGTCAGTCAGTCAGTCAGTCAGTCAGTAACGCAAGAGTTTTATGTATACTAGAGGCTGCCCCGCGGTTTTTCCCGCGCAGATTTCTCATAAACACAAAATTCCCGTTTATTCCCGTTCCCGTGGGAATTTCGGGAAATCCCTTCTTAGTGCTCACCTGCACTCCCTAAGGAACCTACATACAAAATTTCAGCCCGCTACGCCCAGTAGTTTCGGCTCTGCGTTGTCTGTCAGTCAGTCAGTCAGTCAGTCAGTCAGTCAGTAACGGAAGAGTTTTATATATATTGATTGATTTTTGGCTTGCGTGTGCGGTTCCAGGTATTTTTAGCAGACCTTTCCCATACGCCTTTACTGATCCCGCATCTCCCCAACGCGAACTTGTTGAACAATCTACAAGAATGGGTCAGAAAGCGGGTGCATGGTAAAATTGACCCCAAGAAGCACAGTAAGTCTGTTATTTTCGAACTTGAACCAAATATTATACCTAGAAAAAGTATGCCCCACGTTGGGTGCCAATTTATATTGTTAATTTTCAGAGAAATATTCATTGGTTTCGCTGCGTCGCTGGGTCGAACTAAGCCACATGGACTTCCGGGCGCGAGCTTACCAGATTCCATTCACTTTGAAACAGCTGCACCACATGAACTGGTCGCACCGGGAGCTGGTGCAGACTTTGGTAAGAAAGAAACCTTTCTTTGCTCACCAATTATTTTTTTGGTGATTTCGATACATACAAGATACAAGCAAGCAAGACCCTTTAAAGTTATCATTAACTTTTAACTGCTATTTTGTATAAATTCGGTTTCTAGAAAAGTAAAATACTTATATAAGTAGGTACTTACTTAGTTGATTTTTGATTTTTTTCAGTTTGAAATATTACTAAACGACTTTGTGACGAGAAATCGACTGAAACAGCTAGAGCAGACTCGTCTCTGGTGGTCTACTATGAAATACGACACTTATCCAGGAAAGGCATTTTTGTAAGTACTTAACTCTTTCGATAGATTGCTTTGTATTAACTAAAAAAATACCTAGGGTAAAAAGTGTAGCAAGTATGTATGTAGCGTTTATTGATGTTTGAAAATGTGAAAATAAAGTGGCAAGTGTGTCACTTACATCAAATAAATATCTTTGTTTTGTTTTAAAGGGATATCTTCTTCACCTATATGCCGGGCAGGATGAAGGACACATTCCTTATCAACCCCTACTCGTCGCAACTGACCCCAAAATCTGGAGGCAAAACTTGTCCTTTGTCATAATTTAATAATAATATTTTGTAAAAAGTTTCTTTGTTGAAATGTATTGTAAATATTAATGTAATGTTTGTTAGTTCCTATTTGTAAGTATGAGGAAGTGTTTGATTTTTTTTTTATAATAATTAAAAAGTTGAAAAATAACAAGGCTTTTAATTTGTTACTGAGTACAGATTTTTATTTTATGACTAGGGTACCTAGGAACTTATTAAAGCTATAACAGACGAGCGAATGCCGCGCGGCACAGGGTCTCTCTATTCCCCGTTACGCCTCCGTGGAGCCTGGGGCCGTCAGAAGATGTAAAGATGTATACATCGCTTTCGGTCTTGGGCCAGGTCCGGCAGTTCCTACGCCCTGCAGTACCGGGCCGAAGAATAGGTCTGAGGTATCCCCTGCCTGTCGTAAAAGGCGACTAAGAGGGGACCCCGGGGTCGTGGGTGTACGGGCCTCGTGCATTCATTCAACGGCCCCGAGAAGGACGGCGGAACGCAGGTGTCCCGTTTCCGTCGTCGAGCGTTGGGCGAGCTGTCCACGCTCCGGGGGGAGGACCACAATGTTGCCCGAGAAGTGGCTCTACAGCCGATGCTGGGGGGGGGGGGGGTCGCGGAGAATTATCACTGCCCGCGACCTGCCTGCTAGCAGTCGAGAAGGACACCGGTGGGGTTTTAGTGGGTGCGAAACCCACATAACCCTGCGAATAAAAGTAAAACGGTCTGGCGGATTATTAATAAAGAAACTGGTAAACTTAACGGTAAGGAAAGTATTCAAGCTTTAAACTTAAATGGTAAATTCGTAACAGATAAATCGGAAATTGCGAATGAATTCGAATCATTCTTTGCTAACATCCCATTCCAAACCACTAAAGACCTTAACGCATCTGCCAGCGCCGCGGAAACTATTCTGGAGCATGTTGACATCGCCCCGCCTCCGCTCACGTTTCGCCATGTTGGACCGCAATGCATTATTAAGATATTAAAGGAACTTAATTTGTGTACTTCAAGCTGTAATCCTCATCTTTTAAATCTTCGCTAAAACAAATTTTGAGAATGCAAATAATTAGTCATGAATTGATCCAAATTGGTCCACAAAGTAAAATAATTAGTCCACTTATACTTTAGAAGTTATAGCCAAATGTTTGTGAGGATTATGGCTTGACGTTCAAGCTGTAATCCTCATCTCTGGTCCAAGAAAACGGTAGGGTCTATCGACTTGGTTTAGGTCTAAATAATTAGTCCTCAATTGATCCACACGACATGCCAAATCTCAGAATTGGTCCTCAAGAGGTTCCGGAGTTATAAGGGCATCTTAGTGAGGATTATGGCTTGAACATTTGGCACCTTCAATTATCTCCGGAACGCCTATAGCTATTGGTTTGAAATTTTGCCAAAAATTAATCCTCAATTAGTCCACCAGAATTATAATCACTTCGAACTAGGTTTTCTTTGAAGAAGTACGTTAAAATCATCAGTTTAACTTTTCCATACATTGCGATCCATGTACAGTTGTGCACAAAATAATTGATTAACATTGATATTAACCAGTTACCTAAACGATTCTTTAGAAAAGTGAAAGTGGGTTTGGTTTTCGCTATGTACTTATGTTTAAGACAGCCTGATTGATTGATTGATTGCTATCACTAGTTGCAGGTGAATCATTAATGTACCAAAAAAAAGTTCTATGTATAATTTAAATTTTTGTAAGTATATATTCAATTAAAAGTTTACAATAGTGTCTTTTCTTACTTAACTTAATTAAATCACCGTTTATATCACAATAATTATACTTACTTACTTATTTTTAATAACTAACAATAATCTCAGTAAGTTCAATTATAATAATAACAAAAAAAAATTGTTTTAATAATCACAGTTGCTTCATTGCAATAATCACAGTTTTTTATGGTGAGGTGGTAACTTTTGGTATGGCGCGAAACTATACTTTAAATAAATAAACGAAATAATTTTATCAAGTATTTACATTGTTTTTTTTCATCTCCCGATTTTGGCTACAAATATACCCGTTTTAGCTACATTCTAGTCCTGTTTTAGTTTAGCTAATACTAGCTCTTCGACATTCGAGAACCTGGCTCTATTTTCAAGTGCGCAGTTGCGTGCGCACACGCTGCCTTTGAGTGGAGACAAGGATAGCGCTATTTGGCCAATACCGGGTTGATAAGAGACAACAGTCCCGCGACGCGCGTCAGGCGCTATACTCGTGTATATATTATTTAATGTAACTCTACAGGAGTATCGCGCATGATGTCTCTTATCAACCCAGGATTGGCCAAATAGCGCTATCCTTGTCTCCACTCAAAAGCAGCGTGCACGCAATCGAAGATAGAGATCAGTGTTACAATATATACATATAGAGATAGTAGACGTAAGCTTCCCTTACACTGTGTTGTTTGTTACTGTTGTCATCAATATCATCAATACATAGTATAAAACAAAGTAGCTTTCCGCGTCTGTCCCTATGTATGCTTATATCTTTTAAACTATGCAACGGATTTTGATGCGGTTTTTTTTAACAGATAGAGTGATTTAAGAAGAAGGTTTAAAGTATAATACATGCACAATGTAGTATGAGGTCGGGCGGTACAAAGTTCACCGGATCGACTAGTATTTTATTTTAAATAAATATATTATTATTATTATGTTTCTCAATACTCTTCGGTATCACGGGATGGAGCCCGGTCCTTTGAGAGGCGTGCGAGGGGACGAATCCAACTCATAGAGGCCCTTTCGAGAGTTTTGCTATATTGTATATGGATCACCAATCAGGCACCGCCACTAAATGCACAAATAGATCATGCACCCAGAGGCGGCACCCAGTAGGTGATAGGAACTATTGTAAAATGGATGACAAGAAATGGTTTATGGGGTTGAACTGTATAATGGGCCGGTTAACTGGTGCTATGGAGTGAAATACCGGTACGCCTGCCTTTAATGCAACATTTCACTAATTATCATGGCAGGCGGTGACTCGCTGTCCACTGGGTGGGCTTCCACTAAGTCGCCGATATATTGGCAACGGGTCGCAACACTGGTCGTGGACAGCTAAGGTTGTCGAGAGGTGAGACTGCGGGCAGCATAAGATGCACCCGGCGTTATGACATTTTACACTTCCAACCTGGAGCATAGGCTTCGCTCTTGCTACTCCACTCTGGCCGGCTGGTGAAGGCAAGCTCAGAGGCGGGGGGGTGTGTGTGTGTGATGACTGCATGTGAGTGTGCGTGTGATGACTGCGTGTGTCCCCCTGGAGGTATAGGGTCCGTGGTGTCGCCACTCACCATCGACTCGCCACAAGCCGTCCCTGCGGTGACTAATTGCAATGGAAGTTCCAGACCGAAAGTACTGGAATTTCCACTGGGCGATGGGGTCGTCACATCCCTACGCCTTTTTATTATTATTATTATTATTTATACAATAGTAGTAGGTACCTAATAATAATAATATAAATAGTACTTACTTACTACCCGCAGCTCCGTCTCCCCTCCGCGTTTTAAAACACATTTTGCGTAATGGACAGAAAGATCCAATGTCGCCCTTACAAAATCGCTTATTATTGCTTACATCCAAAATAATAAAAATATGTATACATACACATAGATAGCAATTTACGTTGACTCAGACACATAATGTCAAACATAGTAACACTGGTTACTTTAAATAATTAATTAATGAGGGGTGCAAGCGCAAGTACATAACAAATTTTTGTTGTTGTTTTATTTACACTTGAACCAACTGTGATTTGGTTAAAACTAAATATTTTTTGCAATTTAAACGGTGATGTAATTAAGTTAAGTAAGAAAAGAAACTATTGTAAACTTTTAATTGAAGTACATGCAAAAATATAAATCATGGATAAAGGTTTTTTTTTGGTTAAATATCTTGGTAAGTACATTTACGTAATTGGGAACTCGTCAAAATAATAAGTACATACTTTACCCACTTTACTCTTCTAAAGAATCGTTAAGGTAACCGGTTAATATCAATGTTTATCAATTATTTTGTGCACAACTGTACATGGATCGCAATGTATGGGAAAGTAAAACCGATGATTTTAACGTACTTCTTCAAAGAAAACCTAGTTAAAAATGATTATGATTCTGGTGGACCAATTGAGGATTAATTTTTGGCCAAATTTCAAACCATTAGCTATAGGCGTTTCGGAGATAATTGAAGGTGCCAAATGTTCAAGCCATAATCCTCACTAAGATGCCCTTATAACTTCGGAACCTCTGGAGGACCAATTCTGAGATTTGGCATGTCGTGTGGATCAATTGAGGACTAATTATTTAGACCTGAACCAAGTCGATAGACCCTACCGTTTTCTTGGACCAGAGATGAGGATTACAGCTTAAACGTCAAGCCATAATCCTCACAAACATTTGGCTATAACTTCTAAAGTATAAGTGGACTAATTATTTTACTTTGTGGACCAATTTGGATCAATTCATGACTAATTATTTGCATTCTCAAAATTTGTTTTAGCGAAGATTTAAAAGATGAGGATTACAGCTTGAAGTACACCTTAATTTAAAAAAGACAGAAGACCTATGGGGGATATCAATTAAAGTACTTCAACCTATTATAACTGTTCGTGACAAGTGTAACGGCCTCATATAGACTCTGTAAATAGATATTAGTTTAAGATTTTTAAGATTAAAGAACCCTGTAGGGCATTTTTATAGAATAAGATATAACAGTTTGTAAATAGAATTTGGTATATTAAATTAAACTTTGAGGTAAATGAAGGTGTTTAGCGGTATGAAACGAATTGGTAAAATCTGTTTTGATTGGTAAAAAATGGGTAAAACAGTCTAATAAAGAATTATTGAAATGGTAATGTTTTTAAGGTAACCTGATAGGTAATACAACCTAGGTAGGTTAGGTACTGCCTATATAGTAGACAGAAAGTAATAAAAGGCTAGTCATATAGAAATAAATAGAGAATAACTTGATATTCAGTATAGTAAATAAGTAGTACATAAGCTATGAACCTTTTAGGAATAGCAGGTAGCTTATATTTGTATTAGTTTTAGAGAGGGTAGTTGTGTGTAAGTGGGATCTCGCAGGCCTCCCCTCACCCCCGCCTTCGTCACCTACGGGTGAAGGGGTGAGGGAGGAAACGCCCGCGATTGGCCTGCTAGGTCTCACACGCGCTCTAGTAGCCTAGTAGCTCATGTAAATAGTAATTTTGTAATATAAGTAAGGCCATTTTTGGGGTCTGGGCTTCCTGCCGACCACCGGGCCTCCAATAAAGAACAAGAAAATACAAGCTCCTGAGTTTCCTTCAAGCCTCCACCCTCTTCAGTCAGTAACCAGCGCACCGCCTAGGATTGTGGGTCGTCGAGGGGGCCCACAATAACACTAATAGCGCCTCACTTAGCAATAATTTTTAACTCTTGTATTGAAAAAGGCATTTTTCCAAATTTATTGAAGTACAGCAAAATCATTCCTATTTTTAAATCTGGAAATACCGAAAACCCGACTGATTATAGACCAATCGCGGTTCTTACAGCCTTCAGTAAAATATTTGAAAAACTTATTCTTGCACAATTAGCGTCTCACTTTTCTGTTAATAACTTCCTACACAAAAATCAATTTGGTTTTAGGAAAGGGCGGTCTACCTTAGACGCAGGTCACAAACTCATCAGCAGTGTCTATGGAGCCTGGGAGGATTCTCATGATGCTATTGGGGTTTTTTGTGACCTCTCGAAGGCTTTTGACTGCGTTGATCATGAGACTTTGCTACTTAAATTACAGCACTATGGCGTAATTGATAAATCACTTGATCTACTTGCCTCTTATCTTACTGATCGCGACCAACGGGTGGACATGGGTGGTGCGACTGGTGCGGTGTCTGCAGGTTGTCCTATCAAGATTGGTGTACCTCAGGGATCGATATTGGGGCCTTTTTTTAGGAACAGGAAAGGCCCTGATCTCCCTTACATGCTAGATAAACTTACTGATGTTGTACTCTTTGTTGACGACACCTCTTTAACATTTAAAGTTAAACGAGGTGATTCCCTCAATTTAGATATAAACAAGACATTAGTGGAGATATCTCAATGGTTTAATTCTAATAATTTTTTTTGAACGCAAAGAAAACTAATTGCATTAAGTTTTCCTTGCCTAATGTGACTGCTTATGATACAGACATACATTTGGATAATTCCTTAAAATAAAATTCGACTGACATATTAATTTGACATAAAATATACGCATTTGTTCATTATTATATTATTCTGTAATTATTCTTGTACCTAGTTGACATTGTACTCTTTAAGTATCTATTATTATTTTTATTTCTGTTTGACATTGAATTTTACACATACAATACATTAAATTGTAGTGTGTAATTACTATTATTTTATTTTATATTTTAAACTAGATTTTTATTGACATTGTATATTACACATACATTTTGTACCCTGTTTTATATTTAATTTTTTGACATTTTATTTTTACTATTTTATATAATAATTTTTACTGACGATCACATTATACTATGACATTTTTGTAATTTTAATATTATAATCTTGAAACTGATAGTGTGAAATAAATAATCTAATCTAATAACAAGCTTAATCTGGTAAATCAAACTGTATTCCTTGGTATCACTCTAGATTCGAAACTTCAGTGGGGCCCCCATATCTCAAATCTTGCGGCAAGGCTCAGTTCGGCTGCGTACGCAATCTGGAAAATCAGAAAATTAACTGATGTGTCTACCGCGAGACTTGTGTATTTCAGTTACTTTCATAGCTTAATGACCTATGGCTTGCTTCTATGGGGAAGAGCTGCAGATCTTAACGTCATTTTTATACTACAAAAACGCGCAATCAGAAACATTTATCAGCTTAAAGCTCGCGAGTCCCTCAGAGAAAAATTCAAAGAAATAGATATTTTGACTCTTCCTTCCCAGTACATTTTTGAAATTATCATGTATACTCGTAGTAATATGTTTGATAAAAAATGTGATAAAATTAAGGCCCTTAGAACGCGTAGCAAAAACAAACTTAGTATTCCACAGAACAGACTAAAACGGACAAACAAATTCTTTATAGGAAACGAAGTAAGATTCTATAACAAGATCCCAGAAGAAATTTTGATCCTGAATGATAATGAGTTTAAAACTCGTATCAAAAAAGTTTTGATTAAGAAAGCTTATTACAATATTGATGATTATGTTAACGACAAAGACGCATGGAAGTAAGTAGTCTAGCTCTGCACTTACGATATTTTTCATTATTTCATGTAAATTCATTTTTATTAATCTGTATAATGTTTATTGTATTGTCACCTAATTGTATTGTAATATCACAAAACAAAAGGGAAAAAAAGAGAGAGATAAATTGTAAAGTAGAGTTTGTTACCCCTTTCTTCTCTACGCTGTAAAATCATTGCGAAAGGGAGTAGAATCATTTGACAGAGGAGGGCTCGTTTGGGGGCCTCTCCAGGCGACTATTGTCGTAAGGCAAGGCAAACATTTGTTTACCTGAGCCAATTGGTGGGCACCCTGAACTACCTCACCTCTCACAGTATAGGATACTTTACCAAATAAGGTATCAATAGCAATTAGATTAGATGTAGTCTAATTGACTTTCAATAAGTGATATCTTGTATCCTATATTGAATAAAGAATTTGACTTTGACTTTGACTCCCCGGGGTCGAAGGGTACTCGTAAGGAGTTTCCCGCCTTAAAAAAAAAACTTCCGGCAGTTCCTTCCATGAGTAGCCCATCTGTCGAGTTTTGGCTAGGACGGACCGCTTCCAGGTGTGTCTGGTCTGGTCGGTCTGGCCTCCTAGATCCACCTGCAGGATGCCAATTTAGGGCTTGTCTGGGGATGTGATCCTGAGCCCTTTGGAACGTGTGTCCTATCCATCGCCATTTTCTTTCCCTTATCTCCTCAGCAATAGGTCTTTGGTTTGTACCCCTCCATAGTTCGGCGTTGGGGATAGTGTTTGGCCAGTGTCTTTTTAAAATAGATCGGAGGCAGTTATTGGCGAAGACTTGCAGTTTATGGGGAGTTTGTGGGACATGATTTTGGTGACCTTCCATGTGTCACAAGCATAGAATAGGATAGACTTTACTAAAGTTGTTCCATCTTAGAATAGAATATAATAGAATAGAATCATTTATTTGTTATCACAGGTCAGGTACAGATATTAATGTAGTACAACAGAGTATCACCGTGATATACCTTTTTTTTTTTTAGGTATACAAATATTATTTACTATAGCCTTAAGTAATTAAAGCTGTGGTCAGCTAAATAAGTTTATAACTTTAATAAAACTATTAGAAAAAATAACAAAAAGAGATCTTTCCTACATACTGCTAGGAACATGGATTATAATTCTAGCACTACAACCACATCATATAACTTTTCTTATGTATGTAGGACTTGAAGTCATATATACTTAGGGCTTGCAATCGAATATTCGAATTATTCGAATAATAAACTTAATCGAATATTCGAAAAGTAAAAACGATTATTCGAATATTCGTTTTTACCTAAAATTGTATATTTTGTACTACTAATTTTAAAGTTTACGTGCTAGGCGAGACGATATCACTTGTTTAGACTTAAAAAATGGAATCAAAAAAATCTTGATTACATCTGAGCCAGGATATTCCATCTATCTGGTCTTACAGTCAAAAATCTGGTACGATTTTTTTTTTATTGCAATACATAACTATCGCGGATTCTTCTTCTTATCCGCTTATCCCAAGCGGGAACATAGGGCTTCAAGAATTTTCCTCCAATTTTGGCGGTCTTGAGCAACAGCGGGTAACTCCACCCAATTAAGTCCTACACTATTTGCTTTTTGCTGCGTGGACCGGCGCCAGGTTGCCTTCGGGCGACCCCCTTTGCGTCTTCCGGAGGGCTGCCACGACAGAGCTTCCCTGCAAGGTCGTCCATCTGCTCTTCTTAGCGAGTGCCCTATCCAACGCCACTTTTTAGTTCGAATTTCCATTTCAATTGGCCTTTGCTTTGTCAGGTGCCATAGCTCTGTGTTGGTAATGGTTTGTGGCCAGAATATCTTTAGTATCCTTCTCAGGCATTTGTTAATAAATACCTGGAGCTTATTAGTCAGGTCTTTTCACAAAAACCATGTCTCACACCCATATAGCAACACTGATTTTACATTGGACTCGAAGATCGAAGCTTGGTCCATCTGGTGATAACGTAAGAGCTCCACAGTGGTGTTATTTGTGCGAACGCTGCCCGCGCTTTGTTAATGCGTTTTTCAATTTCAACTTCCGTACCTCCTGTAGGGCTCACCACTCCACTACTTCACCCGTAATGTTCAGAGGGTCCTGCCTGATCTCAGGTGTGTACGCGCATTTCTTTTGTCTTAGCCGTATTAATACGAAGCCTCTCTTTTGCAGCTTCAACCACCAGATCGTCTGTCTTTGCTTGAAGGTCGCTCAGTGTTGTAGATAAAAGGCAAAGGTCTTCTGCAAAGTCTATGTCCTCAAGACACTTCTGCGAGTTCCAGGGAATACCCCGCTAGCCTCTGCCGATGACTATACACATCACGTCGTCCAAAACCAGCAAAAACAGCGTTAGTGATAATAGGCAACCATGTTTAACGCCTTCTGTGACCGTAATGGATTGCGTCAATTGGCCTTTGTGAATTACTCTGCAGGTGGAGCCCACATACAAGTTTTGTATCAGGTTTATTAACTTGTCTTGTCGCCAAATGCTGGACCACCTAACCCGGTCTAACGCCTTTTTGAAGTCCACAAATAGCGCGAATTCGCCACAAATTCGCACTGCATCTCATTGCATTTTTCCAGAATTATTCGCAGCAGGTTCAGTTGGTCTCTGCAAGATCTTCCAGGACGAAATCCAGACTGCTCTTATCTCAACTTCACGTCCACCACCCCTGCTATCCCGTTCAGCAAAGTTTTAGTCAGGATTTTAGTGCAGGGCGAGAGCAAGTTTATGCCACGCCAGTTAGAGCATTGCGAAAGATGCCCCTTCTTGGAAGTTTTAGGATTATTCCTTCTTTCTAGTCGTTAGGGACTACTTCGGTTTCCCATATCGCTGCCAACAAAGGCAGAAGGACATCGGCTGATTAGTCTGCGAAGACTTTTAGGGCATCTATAGGGATACCGTCTTAGCCAGGACTATCTAACTATCGAGGATCTCGTACATAAATTTAAATTTAAGTTGGCCAAGATTATAATTGTATTTGACAATATTATTGACCGTTCCTTTGAGAAAAAGTTATTAATGAATAAAGGGGCCAATTATAACTTAAAAAAACTAATTTTCCTTAACCTTTTACGTCTTTTTGTATTATTCGAATAATATTCGAATAATTCGAATAGTAGCCCGAAAAAAACCGAATATTCGAATACCAAATTTTTTCGAATAATTGCAAGCCCTATATATACTTAACCGTTATTTCTTTATTAAACAAGGTGAAAATATTACGAAATTACACACAATCAATGCCGGAGTGCCTCAAGGAAGTGTCTTAGGACCTACTCTGTACCTTTTATATACATCTGACTTACCACTGACTGACGGAGTTATCATCGGAACCTTTGCTGATGACACAGCAGCATTAGCAGTCCACGCAGATCCCACGAGAGCCTCAACCCTTCTTCAAAAGAGTCTAGATAACATATCTGAATGGCTTAAAACGTGGCGAATAAAAGCTAACGAAACCAAATCAGTCCAGGTAACATTTACAACAAGAAGAGAAACCTGTCCCCCTGTGACACTAAATGATATACAAATCCCTCAGGCTGACGAAGTCAAGTATCTCGGCATGTACTTGGATCGTAGACTTACATGGAGAAAACACATAATCACGAAACGGAAAGCTCTTGGGCTTCAACTACGCAAAATGTTCTGGCTTTTTGACCAAAAATCTGCCTTATCAGTTGAAAACAAACTTCTTCGAGCTACGGCATCCAGCTATGGGGGACTGCCTCAAACTCAAATATTGAAATCTTTCAGCGATTCCAGTCTAAAATGTTGCGAATGGTTGTAAACGCACCATGGTTTGTTACGAACGATCAGCTACACCGAGATCTACAAATGCGAACTATAAGGGAAGAGATAAAATTCATGATGAAATCATACCAGTAGCGAATTGACCAACATCCCAACAAATTAGCCGCACAACTAATGAAGTCGGATACTACCTTTCACCGACTTAAGAGAAGAGCCCCAATAGACTTAATTTAAATCCCTGTTTATATAATTACAAAAAAGGACATGATCACTGGATACTGCTGTCCTTCAAGTCTCATACTAAATTCTTAACCGGATTGCTGAATATCTTTATGATAGATTGCAATAATCATAAGGATAATCATAAGGATATTTAATAAAAAAAAAAAAAAAATATGTAGGACACACGAGTATACCACATACATAGTTAAAGCGATACTGTAAAATTACTAATTTTAAACAATTGAACGAATTAGGCTTTGCATGTTAACTATTATATTAATAATACTACTATGGCACTTGTTTGTTATGGTTACTATATAATTATCTACATAACTTAAGTCAGTCAGTAGCTATATTGTAAGCTTATCATCTAGAAAGTCTTTAAGACTATAGTAACACTTATTAATAAGTAATTTAAAGAGTTTTTTTTAAATTGTGACAGAGGTAGTGATTTAATATTCTGAGGAACTTTATTGTATATTTTAGGAGCAAGACAGATAAAGCTATTATGAAGCAAGGTTGTATTAGATGAACGAATACAAAGATTATTATTATTGCGAAGGTTTCTGTCATAAGATTTTACAATATTGCTAGGAAAAAGATTCGTATTCAACTTTACAAATATTGATAATTCAAAAATATATAAACATGGAAAGGTAAGGATATTAAATTTTATAAATATAGGTTTACAACTGTCAGTTGGTTTCATATTGAACATTGAACGTATGCATTGTTTCTGATGTTTAAAGACAAGTTCTCTACTACTAGAATAACCCCAGAAAATAATACCGTAGCGAAGTGTTGATGCTACTAGACCATGATAAGCTGTAACAAGAGTTTCAGTGTTAGCTATTTTTTGAAGTTGATAAAGAGCATATGAACTTTTACTTAATCTTTGAGATATTTCATTAGAATGTGATTTCCATGACATATCGTCATCTAGAGTAATCCCCAAGAATGTTGTAGTATTAACAGGCTCAACAGACTTATCGTTAAAAGCGATATTAAGTTTAGGCTTTGCTTTTCGCTGGGTAAAATGCATCAAATTTGTTTTATCTAAATTTATTAAGAGATTATTTTGCTCTAGCCAATGAATAACGGAAGAAAGGGTGTTTGTTATTTCATGTTCATAACTTTCTTTTTTGGTGCATTCAAAAACTATAGTTGTATCCTCTGCAAATAATACTAAAGGATAGTTTACATGGTTCGGAAGATCGTTTATGTATATGAGGAACAACAGTGGGCCTAAAACACTGCCTTGCGGGACTCCATAATTTACCTGCCAGGCTTACTGAACGATGCTTTACTTCTGTAGCAGATTTTAAATTAATTTCAGATATTTCAACAGATTGCGTTCTATTTTCTAAATAAGATTTACAAAGATTAAAAGCATTCCCTCTTATTCCATAACTTTCGAGTATTTTTAGTAGAATAGAGTGATCAACATAATCAAAAGCTTTTTTCAGGTCCATGAAGAGAGCACAGATGTCATTTCTTTTATCCATATTTTTTAGAATAGGATATAACAGATCATAAACCGCCATAAAGTTAAAGTTAAAGTTAAATGTTAAAGTTAAGTTAAAGTTCACTAACTAGAATGTTATTTTTACTAAAATACTTAGATAAACGAATATATATAACTTTCTCTATTATTTTTGAGAATGTAGAAAGTAAAGCTATTGGTCTGTAATTTTTCATTAATGTCTTGTTATCTTTTTTATACACAGGAACAACTATGGCATGTTTTAATTTATCTGGAAATACTCCTTGATAAAAACAAAGATTAATTATGTGGCATAACGGAACTAATACATAATCGCTAACATATTTTATGACTTTTGTGTTCACTTCATCTGTTCCAACACTGTTTTTATTTTTTAAGGATTTTATAATGTTTTTTAATTCAACACAATTTGTAGGTCGCAAGTAAATTGAATTGCATTGAGCATTAGGTACATTAGGTGGAAACCTTGTAGTAGAAGATGGGCTGACTTGATTAGTATAAAATTTATTAAATGCATTGGTTTTATCTAAAGGGTTAGTAATAACAGAGTTACCATCCATAATATTTGGTATAGGTTCTTTAGGATAGTTTGCACGTGACTAATTTATAATATTCCATGTAGCTTTAGATCTCTGTACCTCAGAAGCATAACACTGTAACTAACATTTTTGCGATTTTCACTTTTTGATGGAATCCTACTGTATTTGACGAGCTCTTTCGAATGCGCTTACTCCCGTGGCCGTAGCTAGCCTGGAAGTGCCTTTTTTCGATTTGCATTATAGTGTAAATACCTTGCCTGATGAGAAGCATTAAACTGTAAGAGCGTATACTGCTTTATGCTTCGAATTAATTTTATTGCATAACATTGTATGTACCATCATACAGTTTTATGCTTCTGAACTATATCCGATGCATAATACTGTTACTGCGCAGATACCGTGTTTTGCTTCGAAGCAAATCAAGATGCATAATACTGTATTTTTGCTGTTACAGTTTTATACTATTCAATTAAATCCGATTAAGAGGGCGTGGTTTAACGCATCTTTATATAGAAGCTGCTAGTTACGCGGAAGTTCGGTCTTGGCCGGCTATCAGAGATAAAGAAAATAGAAAAAATTGTATCTAAATTGACAGTTTTTGGCATTCTTAATTCAGTGATACTTATCATACACATAAAAATACACGCAATCTTCTTTTAAAAATAAATGGTAAAAAAAAGTCCGTCAACGAATGCTTCCTCATACCCTCAACACAACAACTTCTTGCAACAACTCCATCAAAGATATCAAAGATAGATTATACCACTGTTGCAGCTGAATAAAATACCGACAGAACTCATTACCCATAGACGAAACCATACAACGTCACTTCCACGCCATACCTTGCGAGTCGCATCATTCACGGTAAAAAAAATATCCGGCGTGAATATCCTGGACTAGAACCGAAAGAAAACTGCAATGAAAATGGCTAAAAGACATTCAATGAAGACCTAAATTCCTCACTCCATTTGCCAAGCAATGATACCTTTACACATGTTATCAACACGCGGTCACGCTACAGTAAGAAAACAAAAAAAAATGGTTCTCCAAGATTGGAGCACAATTCTGACCCTAGATATAAACGTCTTATAAAAAAAAAAGTTCATATCTAACACCAGAAAAGATACATACTTACTCCAATCCCAAAGTCTCGTCCTTTTTCGATTCTCTTTCAAGCCTGAGGATGGTCGCGCACGGATCTGATCTCAAGTGTGACATCACATGCATTACTGCCAGGCAAACTAAATTGAAAATTAAAGTCTAAATTGGTCATACTACCGTACAACCATTTGTTTTGCAATACTTTCCTCGGAAACTTGGTATTTATTAACCAACTCTAATAGTGCCCGCCGATCCTTAGCACATGCTTTCATTGCTGATTTACCCGAAACACTGCAGCAGTTATGTATAATCTGTCCTTGATGATGCTGCTGCATCAAACTGCTCGATTACTTTGAAAGTATTAAGAAACATTAATTCAAACAGACGTCATACAATTTACATTACAATCAATATCCGAACAGCAAATCTGTGAATTTCTAAGGTAACTTTTAAGTATCGGTCCTGTTTTTTGACGCAGATCTACTTCAGATAAACTTTCAGACTGCATTTAGGTAACATAATATAAAAACTCTGGTTTCTCTCCCTATTAGCTAGCTACTAGACCCTGACATCATGAACGGCTTATTGTGAAATCTACAACGTTAAACTCATGCTACGTCGTCGCTAAAGTTCAAACTTCCTATAATGAACCTTTCATGACCCCACTATGCGTGTGACTACAGGCAAGGAAAGAGAAACTAGTGGCATTTTATTTATAAAGCTCAAAGCAGTCTTAAAACCTTACTAAAACTAATCTACGCCAGAATATAAGACAAGAGCTCAAACTTCCACGAGTTATACTACTAATCAGTGAGCCACTGCAGACTCAGAGCACAACCAAGAACAACGTTTCGCCTACCCTGACATAATGGAATCCTGATACCAAAGCGCTAGGGACCTATGTCTCATTCATGCAACAGTTACTTCAGGACCCCATATGTCCCATATTATTTTATATTCAACCATTCTCTATAATGTTCACTACATTAGGTCAGATTCAGACAACATCATTTAAAACATGAAATTTCACTCAGAGAGTACATAATATAAATTACTGACACAGATTTAGAGTTGTAACGGTTCTGAATGTATGTTCTACAGTGTTTTTTAACAGTAAAGTTGTTTATTGTACTTTGTTTTCTTAAAGAAAATACTGTAATTGACACCATTTCTCACCGGATTACAAAAATAATCTTAGAAGCATTTTAGTGTATGTGATGCATGTTTTTACAAAAGTACCTGAAAAACTATATTTTTTCATAGGACTTATTTTTCTGAAAATTGTTTTTAATTAAGAGATAATTGCTCTATGTTATCAATTAAACTCAAGATGATTATAGCGTCTACTTTTGCGTCTTATTTGCATCTAAAGTTGAAAAACATGCGATTTCAAACTTTAAAACGCTCTCCTGTAAAATTACGATTTGCGACTTACAGTGTTATGCTTCTGAGGTACAGATCTATTGTTAGATGTTTTAATAAAATAGTTATTTTGAGATTTTTTTGTTAAGTTAATAATTTTTTTAACTTTTTTCGAATATTGTTTAAGTATATTTTTGTTATAGATATTATTACTTTTTCTATATGTCCAGAGTAGTTCTCTTTTCTTTTTACAGCATAACCCTATACCAGAAGATATCCATCTAGGTTTCTTTTTATTTGTTACATAAATACATTTTAAGGGGAAACACAAATTATGAAATAAAGTAAATAGCTCAACAAAATTATTATAGGCCTTATTTGTACATGTAGATTCAAGAACTGAAAATGACAATTTACTTATACATTCGTTAAATTTTTCTAAATTATTTATATTATAATCACTTCGTTTTATTTTCCAGCGCTTAATAATACATGTTTTCTTTACAGGTAATTTTAATAGTTGTGCTGTGTGATCAGAAAGGCCTAATTCAATAACTTTACAGTGGTTCGCTATAAGTTGTGCGCAAAGTTATCAATACATGTTTTACTGGATATGCGGGTTGGTTCTTTGATGGCAAAATTTAAATTATATTTAAGAAGTTTATAAATGAGATTATTCCTTGTTTGATTGTTTTTTAATAAATCTATATTAAAGTCACCACAAATGATATTTTTTTTATTTTTACATATTAGCTTCTCTAACATTATTTCTAATTTTTGAAAAAATATGTGAAGTAATTCATTTTTTTTTAGATGTTCATTGTATTTGTTACGGTACGGAATACGGTATATGCAAGCCACAATTAAATTATGTTCTGTAAGTTCGATTGCACAAGTTTCAAAGACCCCGATAACAGAAACATCAACTAAAGGTGTCAAATTTTTAAATTCATGGATATCCCTAACTAATATGCATGAACCACCCTTTCTTTCATTCCTACAGAAACTAGCTGCCAGTCTAAAGTTATGAAGTAGCAAACACTCTTGAATTTCTTTTGTCATATTAGGCTCGGTTATACACAGTATATCAATTTGCTCATTTTTACTGTTACATTCCTGCAGGTAAATTTCTAGTAAATTAGATTTATTAATAAGACCTGAAATATTTTGATGCAGAACTCTAAGATACTTTAGGTAGGAGAAAAAACTGTTTTTGTTCAGAAGGTTGATTTCACAAATTTTTTTAATGCTAAAATAATCTTAGTTCTGAGATTCCCAGAATGTAAAGCTTAAGCTCTTAGGATTGCACACGCTTGTTCTATTTTACCTGGTGCATTTAAAGTCCCCACATTCCCTATCCTCTTTAAGCTCCGTCGTCGTTGAGCGTGATAGTTGGCATTACTAAGCTTTTTAAAGGGACATGTGACACTCACAATTAACATGCCCCACGGAGACCAGAAACCAATTCGTACATACGTACGTACAGTCACGGACTAGGAGGCCCTAACAGATTTGTCTATGGTTTCGTCAGCCCTAGACTGTATTACCAAAGAACAAGAGCTATTTTTCAATACAGAAAAACCGGAAGTGTTACGCCGATCGTGTCCGCCACTGTACATACACATACCCCTACCGGTGGCCACTTCAGTTTTAAAAACGCATCTAGGGAGTCAAAGACGCATATTTTTGATTTCGCCCCTGGTTTAGTACACTTAAACTTAAACGTAAACTTTAGTATTTAATTTTGTTACTTACAATACTGTATCGCCTACGACCAATTTAATATGTCTATGTGCAAACATTTCACATGGGTTGCCTGGAATAAATCGCTTTTAGCGATAAGTCCGCCCATTGCATGCAAATTTAAATATGTCTACCATTAATTGTATAATGTTCTTTTGTATTTTTTGTATGCAATAAAGTGTTTTTTAACTTTTAACTTTAACTTTAACTTTAGAAGATATTAATTATTAATCGAAGTGGCGCTATTATCGCATCGTTTCGCCCCATAGGGGGCGGTACGTATGTACAGTGGCGGACTAGAACACCGTAACACTTCCGGTTTTTCGGTATTGAAAATTAGCTTTTGTTCTTTGGTGGTATTTCACTGTACCTACATACCGTAATAGGACAGAAAACCCGGAAGTGTTACACCGTCCTAGTCCGCCAATGTACAGTCACTCAGAGAGAAAGTAAATCATAACTTCAATCACTGACTCGGTCAGCGTCACACTTTTCTGGTGTCTCGTGTGCCCTTGACCACTTAAGAGCCACATTCTCACAAAAAAAAAACTTCTGAACTAAGGCAAATATCAAAAATATGGCACTAGATAATCTTGCTTAGTATTTTTTGAGCACAGTAAAGTAGTCCTAACGTGGTCACTTTTAGCAACACTTTGTTGCATTCTTTGGTCTTTAATTTAAAAGCTATACAACAGTGCCCTAAAAATACTAGGTACAATATCTAGTGTCATACTGTGCCACATTTTTTATATTTGCCTTAGTTTAGAAGATATGATTTTTTTCTCGAATGGCGCTAGCATCGCTGTAAACTGGCTTTTAATTAAGACCCACGATACCACCGGGCTTGGGTCTGAAGGAGACTGACCCAATGCGAAGCAAAGCCCTTCTATTATTGACACCTTGTTCTTTTGGCCAGTTCCATGATGGAACTACTATTAAGAGCTAGTTTACAGCGATGCCAGCGACATCCTTGAAAAAAAAATTTCTTCTAAACTAAGGCAAATTTCAAAATATCAAAAATGTGGCACAGTATGACACTAGATAATCTTGCTTAGTATTTTTTGTGAGCAAAGTAATATGTCATATTTGGGTCAAAATCAACAAACTGTTTTTTTGTATCATTTCGGTGGATTTTTTTATTTTAAATGTTATCGACGTAGATTTAATTATTATTAAAACTTCAACCTATTTTGGAAAATATGCGAGAATGGCCACCAATTAACATTAAAACTTACTGAAATATTAAAGGTTGAATTTATTTGAGTCCACTGAAATGAAAAAAATCCACCGAAATGATAAAAGTGTCAACCGAAATGATAAAAATGTGCACCGAAATGATAGACCATACACCGAAATGAAAAAAGCCCACCGAAATGATACAGCTAAGAACAACCATACTTCTTAGTTTGGGTTCCGTACTAAGATGATACCTACCTACATTTAAAAAAAACTGAACAATAGCTCGAATTTAGTTTTCGAGTGTGTAAACATTGTGTTTGTAAGTTTAAGTACTGCCTATTAAAATAATATACAATTTTATTAGAGGGTTTTTTTGATATAAATTTTCAGCTAAGAACACTTGGGCTAAAATTATCTATGATACAAAAAAAACTAAACGAAAATCGGTTTAGCCGTTTGGGCTCTACGATGTCACAGACAGATACACAGACCGACAGATACGTTAAAAAATCTGAGGTGTTCGTCGGGGGTTAAAAACTGTCCGCGTATACAATGATACACCTACATCTACATAGTCTGAGATACTACTACACACACCACAGTTCATTTGTTTACGAAACAATGACGACTAGACAAGTTCAAAAATATTTTTCAGTGGAAACTAATTGCACAACCATGCTACCTTCTACCTTGTAATTAGATCGCAAATATAAAAAATGGTATTTCATATTTATGATCTTTTGTCAAAATAAAACATCTACAGTTTAGCGATGACAAGAAGGCGCGTGTTTGAGCCAACATTTTGTTAAAGTTTAGTAGAAACTTTTTTAATAGTAAATTTGGTATTAAAATGCACGTGTTTACGTTGATTGTGTGGTTTGTTGGACCGATACCTAACAAAACAGAAATAAGAGCCTAAGCTACTTAGGAAATAAGGTGTTATTTGACGAGATGTTTTTTCTGCGGTGACCCGTTAACGTTTTTTTTTTTATTTTTATTTATTTAACCAAATCAACTTAATTCTATTACAAAAACAATGCTGCTGCAGAAACTATATTGTTTAAGTGCAGCAGCGAACTAGGTAGTTGGAATTGATATTGATGATCGAAGTATAAAGAATACGTATTTTTTAAGCTCCACTGTGCCACAGAAGAAAAATTACTTCGTACAGTATGGACGGACACTCCCTGCCTCCCGGTGAAAGTGCCGGCCATCCGCGCTCGGTTACCCCTCTGTTACTAACCGTACAGCACAGTACAAACTACAAAAAGCATTGTCTTATCTCACTCACACAAGACATGGAAAGTGTTTACGTACACGAGCTTAGACTAAGTGCGTTGCAACTGCAACGCGTTTGTTTCATTATTTGGATCGCTCGTGTCCCACCGAGGTGTGCCCGTGCTTTAGATAGGTACTTACTTTGGGTATTATTTGAATTGTCAATATAGCACAATAACCGCCTCATATAATATTGTCCTAGGGCGAAACTACTTAATTAATCATAAAGATTTTAAACGATAAACTAACACAATATATATAATTATTAAGTTGACATTAATTAGTGGTACGTATTATAATTTGGTTTATTAAATGGTTACGCCGGCAAAACCTAACGTAGGTACTGACACAGTAAAGGATTGGGAAGGAAAACCTTAATTAAATTTTTGACCCAAGGATCTCCAAAACTTGATGGTTCTATCATTTCGGTGATATATTTCATTCCGGTGGATGCTTTTCAGTATAACAGTCCACCGAATCCACTGAAATGATAGCACTGAGATGATAAAACAAAGGTTAATTTAAAATTTTACTCCAAATTAAATAATTATCAAACTATAAATATTACTGAAACAAAACAATACATACGTCGAATGTAAACAGAAATTTGAAAATAAATTAAATGAATCAAACACGAGATATAACGGCCACCGAAATGAAAAAAAAATTGTCCCCTCATCACTGAAATGATAAACTTACGTTTTGGCGGGAATCCACAGTGATGTTGTCAGCGGCCCGTACGCACCGAGAGCTTTAGCCGGACTAATCCGTGGTGAGAAAACAGAAGGGGGGCGTAAAAACGCAGTGTTGTCAAAACTATTCTGCTAAAACTTACCGTCCTCTGAAATGATAACTTTTCTCAGGACAAAATTCGAGTACTTGTCAAATGTGTGAGAAAGTAGATAAACAAACAATAATAGTTTTTATCGATAAACTAACTAATAATTGAACGATACGCAAATCGATTTAAATCAAAATCGTAAACGTGTTTGTAAGAAAAGATACTTTACGAGTGAAATTGGGTTCAGGACAAGCCACCGTGATGATAAAATGACACTTTAACAATTTTTTTTTAGGTGTTATAGAAGCCCTTACTCCATAATTTTTTTTGCCAAGGTGGAGAAGTACTTACACTACTTAAAAAAAATACCCTAATGATCAACGAGCACATTGCACTACCAAAATCAGGTTTGCCATGATTTTTTTTCGCTTGGGATTTTCACCCATTTACTAAACAGAACAAAATTATCCACAGATTCTTGCCGTTAAGATGCCGATAATTGATAATTTAGTTCTTTTAAATTAGGACTGCTTTACTGTGCTCAAAAAATACTAAGCAAGATCTAGTGTTATACTGTGCCACATTTTTATATTTGCCTTAGTTTAGTATATATAATTTTTTTTCAAGAATGGCGCTAGCATCGCGGTAAACTGGCTCTCTTAATCATTGAAATGTGCCACTCACTATACCTACCTACACCTAGGGTATGGAAACTACAGAAGACATGGCTGTATGGACTATGTTCTTTGGCCGTTCTTGAGTGAGCGAATAAAAACAACATGAATTTAATCTGTGGACTATTCTCTAATTTGTGACTGTGGTCAGTTTCATTTCAGTCAGTCATGCATGGTTTCAGTTTACGTCTGTTTGTGGCTCAGAATAAAGACAAGCATAGAAGGAGTCCTAAAATAAAAAGTCACATCATTGTGTTACGCTACTTACTCAAGTGCAACCATTGAATATGTTATAAAGAGACCAATATACTTTCTCCACTGGGTCGTATGACTCTTCCGCACCTTGCCCGTACCTGGGTTCGACTTTTTATTTTTAATTTTCTAAAAAGCTAGTGATGGCAAAAATAACTTGTCCTAAATCAAGTTGTCTATACTTTTATACAAGACATGGTTCTTTATTATGGAACTTATCATAACTAATTCAGGAGTAATTGTATGGTATTATAATAACAAGAAAACAAAGACAAAGATAAAAACGCTTTATTGCTATAAAAATGCAAATAAAAATACAAAATGTAACAAACCGTATAACATTTTTAACAGAAAAAGAATAAGGGCAATTGTGCCTTATCGATTAAAGCGATTTCTTCCAGGAAACCTACTGCACACAATAAGTTATTTTAATGAATAAAACGGGTGTCTTGATAAAAATATAATAATACTTACCTATTTCTAAAGATTTTCCGTTCATAAAAAACTCTGTCACATCAGATATTATTAGCACAGCTCTAAAATAATTAAAACTAAAAGATGTGTGCCTATAATAATATGTATATATAAAACAAGTAAAACAAATCTATTTTTGGAAATTTCATAATGTATGAATTATGCGCTTCTTTCTTTCCACACTCATTTTCAATAATCTTGCTCTGCACTCTGCACCTCAAATGTTTGTTTTTGCCTGGGTTGATCTTGATCATCACTTTGTTTGTATGTGAAAAAACCCTGCTTGTGGTTTTTTTTTGAGACCTAAAAATATAATATGTTTTAATTAAAACTTATAAAAGAGAGTAAGTATTATAAAACCTGGGTGTAAACAATTTATACATACGTAAGTGATATCCTGCAGCAACAATGGCGCTTTTGTTTTTATCACAAAGTAAAATTTTCATATAATTTTATTTGTTTACAGTTTACAGCATTGGTTTACCCAAATTTACGGTTCATATATTCTGTAGCTTTTTTTATCAAAGTATTTTGTGAGGCCTGTAAGAAAGCAAGAAAAATGTTCTTAAATATTATATTCAAGACAATAATAATAATAATTTATTCAAATATATATTAATTAAAGCCTTCGTATTTTTTTTTAGAAAACAGGTATCTTAGAGAATATTAACTTAAACGATGACATCCCGCAACTTAAACTTGAAATTTTCATATACAATTATGAGGATCTGCAGAAAAAAAACATAGATAAACTTAAACCTGTTTTATCCAGAATGGGCAAATTGTATGTCACGATATTTTCTTTAAGGCCTATATCCAGCAGTAGACGTTTTTAGCTGAGATGATGGTATTTTCTGGTTGCATTTCTTTCTTAGATATGAAATATGAATTGTCCACTGAATGTCGCTGTCCTATTTCCTTTAACATTAAGTTGATAACGAATAACATTTAATTAATTTGATATAAAATAAGCAATTGAAAGGGCAATATTTTATGATTACCACCAACCAACTTATTTAAATTGCAGCAGCAAAACTGTTGTTACAGTTTCAGGTTATAATCTTCACCATCTTAAATCTTCTTTGTTGATAAAACAGTATGTTGTGAATGTTTAAAATCTTGTCTCTTTATAGCATCCAGTCATTTTGTTTTTAGTATATAATTTACTTGAAAACTGAAAAAAATACAACAATTAGCATATTATTATGTCTGATTTTTATTTGTCCTTAAGTTAGAACGGATGATTTAGGTTCGATAACTTTTGTCTAAACATATTTTGGCACAACACTATCACAACCTTTACAGAAGGTGTTTTACCGTAATAATTCAATAAATTTAGGTACGAGTTCGACAAACAGCGTGTAAAATTGATGTTCTTGATAATTTATT
This sequence comes from Euspilapteryx auroguttella, assembly GCA_951802225.1. Lineage (NCBI taxonomy): Eukaryota > Metazoa > Arthropoda > Insecta > Lepidoptera > Gracillariidae > Euspilapteryx > Euspilapteryx auroguttella. Next base: position 5,985,620 of record OX637654.1, read on the forward strand.
AGTCAAAATAGTGCCCAGAAGTCTACAATGAAACAAAATTATTTACCGAATGGTAGGTGACCGAAACATCAAGATTTTGATTCCTTGACGCGTTTGATTCACATCCCGTCACTACACAAGAGATTGTTATACATTAAGTTAAACATTCACAATCACAAAACCAATTTATCACACCTTTTTCATAAAAAATAATCATAAAACTTTTGGAGCTGCTACCGATGTTTACAATGTCATATTATACGTCAAAATAAAACAAACCATAAACAAACCACCAAATATGTACCAAATTATTGGTTTTTAATTTTGTACGGTACTAATAAACCAGTGTCATCAATAAACCACTTTGATACCACAAGAATAAAACTTGCAAAGAATTCTTATATTTTATCTCTCTCTAACTAATAGTCTTTTTGCCGTTTAGTAAGGAGCGTAACAATATGAAAATAACTTTTTATTTTAGCCCGGTTTCTATGCTTGTCTTTATTCTGAGGTTTGTGGTTTGTGTTTCAGTGATTGATTCAGTCTTTCTCAGTTTTAGAGTCATAGATAATATTGAATATACACACTCTGCATTTTCGACGTCAGCGCCCCAAGCGGTAATTCTCCAAACCACATCATACAACATATATACCTATAGATAGGCACCTACCGCACCTAGCTAGCTTGGTAGGTACCTATGTAGGTATTTTATTCATGTAGACATCTTTTTTAGGTTGAGATTAATTTCACAAGCGGACAGAATGTAAAATATATACTTGGTTACATTTTACTTTCTTGCTTTACAGATTAATCTCAACCTTAAAAGATGTCTGCATGCTTATTATCTTACAATAAATTCTTAAGCAAAATGTAACTCAAACTTAATTTAAAATGAAAATTCTATAGGTATTTAATTAATAATATTTATTATTTTCTTCTTTTGTTATAATAATAATAATATGCAATTTTTTGAAAATCATCTATATAATCATAGCGTTTACCTTTTGAAATTCTATTTGTGTGCCTACACCATGTTTTCATGTTTGCTTGAGGTATAGTATTGCGATTCAAAGTGGGAATGGCAAAATTTTCTGTATTTGAATATTTTTTTGTTGTCCAGTGCCAAAATATCACCACTAATACTATTCAACCATGTGCGGAATCTGTCTGGTTGTCTCTCCGGGTTCGGCAAACCTGAAATTAATATGAATAATTAAGAATTTTGTTTATTATTGTTAATGGTTACTGTACTTTTAAAGCCATTATTATGTTTGTAAAATAAGTTTATGTTTGACATAATGACCTAATCCCGTGGTGTGAGTTTGATCCCCTGAGGAATGCTAGAATCTTTAAGGCTTGTTGCTAATCATCAGTTCCGTGATTCAGAAGATATGGTTCGTCCGCCCCATATACTTTACAATAAGTACTTTTCACTGAATCAATGATACATTATGAGCTAGGAAAGAATCTGTCTATCGTACTTATTACTAACCTATTTTATGCCATTAATTGCTGTTTGAATAGAATTATGTGGAAACGATACTAAAATTTAGAATGATGGAAAAGAAAAAAATAAACATTATTGTAGGTAGGTACTTACGAGTTTTAGAACACCCTGGTACGCAATACCGTTGAGCAAGTTTGTTTTCAATATCAAACGGGATCCAAATCGCCAGCAAAATCAGAGTCCAGTAAACAAAGCAGCGACCCACCGACCGTAAAATCGAATAAGGGAAAGATATCGGAGTCCAAGAAAAGCCAAGTCGTCGAAAAAGAAAATCCAAAAAACGCATTGTTCAAACGAAAACAAACAACAATTGAAAAAAAAATGCCCGACCGGCCGGAAGGTGTCATCATGATATTGTAGTGCTGCCAATTATCAATCGACTATCGATTAATAAAGAGTAAAAATAATATACAGTGTACAGTGGCGGTCTAGGATGGCGTAACACTTCCGGTTTTTCTTTATTGCAAAATAGCTCTTGTTCTTTGGTAATATAGTCTAGTGCGAACGAGAACATAGACAAATCTGTTACGCCGCCCTAGACAGCCACTGAACATAGTATGTTCGGTATGTTACATACCCAGCACATAATCAAGAAAGAAGAATATGCAGAAAGCCTAAAGCTTAAACTATGCAGAGAAAATTTTAAATAACAACTATGCCAAGCCTTGGCAAAATATACATAGAGTGATTCAGAAGAAGGTTTGAATGTGCGATACAAGCACATTATTGTAAAAAGTTCGGTGGTTAACAACAAAATAGTTCCTAATATAACATAAGTAAAGCGATGTATTATTCTAGGGGCGCAAAAGTTAAAATCCGAGCGCAGTGTCAAGGTTTCAAGAGTTTATTCCCGAGGGAATTATAGCTTGAAACTTGAACAAGCTAGCTCATGTTATATATGTATTTTTTGTTTCATCCAACGAGAAATTTTTCTAATCTAAAACATTAAAAAAATGAATACCTACCTAGATACCTACCTACCTAATTCTATTGACCTAAATCCACTTCACTTCAATCACTTATTTTTGTTACATTACATTTAGTGTTACACAAATGCATTTTCGTACATTTATAATTGGTCAGGCAAATCAATAAATAAACAATTAATAATAATATATCATGTAACTATTGTAAAATGATTGTATCATGTTCTACGGAGGGAGAAGTTTATTGGGCCGGTTATCTGGTTCTGGTGCTATTGCGTAAATAGTACAGTGTGTCCGAAGAAGTTATATAACTTCCCCGGACAGGGGACAGGACACTTTAATATTCCCCGGACGTATAGCTAGACTACAGCTAAACTCTAGCTCTGCTACATGTGCTTGCAATCGATAGTCGATTTTCCAATAGGCCACAACACTGCGTGCTAGGTGCAGATGGTGGTGTTGCAAATAAAAATAAAATAAAGGGTTACCGTTTGATAAAAAAATATTATTTCTCAGCGACATCTATCGTTGATTCTCCAAACTACTATTTTTCCTTGAAGTTGTAGGTAGCGGAAATCTTTTTTGTTCTAAGCTATTTGGCTGTGTTTAGAGTCGCAAAAGCCAAAAGCGAAAATACAAATAGCAAGCGAATAGAAAAAGGTGATTTACAATGTCTGCAAGGAAAGCTATGCAAGTTGGCACGAGACATGTTAAGCCCATGTTATCGTTAGATGCTACAGAAGCCCGCAGACGAGTCCTCAATCTGTACAAGGCTTGGTATCGTCAAATCCCTTACATAGGTTAGTACCCCTATTATGTCATAGATATTTTTCTACTACGCTTGCTTATAGTAAAAACTATATAATAAAGTCACGTGCACTAGTGCACGCATTTTGTTAAATTAATTTACAGTCAATATCCAACCAACCTATTTATTAACTCCCCGCAGAATAGTAATTCATATATGTTCCAACTGCAACTGGTTTGAATCGTACCTGCAAGGCCGTTCACAGGAAACAGTTTTGAAAAATTTCAAAGGTCGCACTGATTTAAAGTCACGGCCTCGATACGTGGAAAGAGGAGTTCCACAAGGATCTATCCTCGGTCCTTTGCTGTTCATTTTGTACTCTGCTGATTTAGTAAAGTGTATAAAAAACTGCCGTTACCACCTTTACGCTGATGATCTTCAGATCTATATTCCTGTTAGAAGCACCAATGTAGAAGAAGGCGTCAAACTAATGAACAAAGACCTAGAAAGGATTTATCTCTGGTCTATTCAAAACTGTTTAAAACTAAATCCAAATAAATCTAAATTTATTATACTGGGATCTAAAAAACAAGTAGCTGATATCTCAAATTCTGTACCCAAAATATGCTTAAATAACGTACCCATAGAGTGTGTATCTGCTGTACGTAATTTGGGAGTGAAGATGGACAGCGAACTGCGCTTTGATAACCATGTTTCTGAGGTTGTACAAAATTGCTTTTACAGAATCAAGGTACTGTATAAATTTAGAAATTACATAAGTCCGGAACTCAGAATAATGCTCTGCGAAACGCTTATCTTATCTAAGTTAAACTACTGTTACTCTGTCTTCGGTTCTTGTCTTCTTCAAAAAACACAGAAACTTGTACAGCGTGTCCAGAACGCGTGTGCACGATATTGCTTTGATATCCCGCCACGGACGCATGTGACCCCATTCCTCAATAGCGCGAACATGCTGAAAATGCACGCAAGGCAAAAATTACATTTTGCTACTTTGTTGTTTGGGGTTATCAGGACCGGAAACCCGGAATATCTTTTTAAGAAACTAACCTGGCGTCAATCACAACGGGCAATGACAAACGGAGCCTCAGTACTTCGAATACCAAAGTTTAAATCGGCAGCTTTTAGAGGTAGTTTCAAATATGTAGCAACCAAATGTTGGAACAACCTTTTTTTTTTTCGTTCTTCGTTTTTATCTACAATCAGTCATAAACTATAAGTAGATGTTTGGTTTGGTGTAATTATCTTGTATAGAGTGTGCCCTCCAGCGAGGACAGCTACTCTGTATTGCTAGGGACTAGTCCCTTTCTCCCAGGTCCAGGATGTTGTGTCTCTTGAGTCGGGACACATAGTTTTTCATTGTCAGCTGGCGAGCTAGTTTGTTTGGGTGGTTTGTCAACCGATCCTTGTATTTTCCAAGTGCGTTTCGAATTTCATCTTTAACTGTTAGCATATTTAGCTGATGGTGTATTTCTTCGTTTGTGATAAACCACGGTACACTTGCGATTCCTCTTAGTATTTTATTTTGCAGCCGTTGCATGATGTTGATATTAGAGTTACTGGCGCTACCCCAAAGGTTAATGCCGTACATCCAGACGGGCTTTAGCATTACTTTATAGAGTAAGAGTTTATTGTCCAGTGAAAGCTTCGAGTTGCGACTCAGCATCCAATATAAGTTTCTGTGGCGAATTGAGATCTCTTCTCTTTTTGCTTTGATATGATCTTTCCAGGTCAGTCGCCGGTCAATATGTAGGCCAAGGTATTTGACACAATTTTTATGTGGTAAAGTTCTTTCCCCAAGCTTAACAGGTGGGCAGTCTCCTCTACGTAGAGTAAACGTTACATGAACAGATTTCGCTGCACTAGCCTGTATTTTCCACTTCTGTAGCCAACTATTTACTTCATTTAAGCCATTCTGCAGTAATTGTGATGCGACTTCAGGTTGCTTATTGCTAGCAAGCATAGCTGTGTCATCAGCGAATGTAGCTGTTGTGACGTCAGTTTGTACTGGTAGGTCTGCTGTGTACAATATATAGAGAACCGGCCCAAGCACTGATCCTTGTGGGACTCCAGCTTCTATTTCAAAGAGTGCTGAAGTTTCTTCCCCTTCCTTAACATAGAATAGTCTATTTGTAAGGTAAGATTGTAGTATCGTGAAGTAGCAGTGTGGAAGATTCTGTTTTACTTTACAGAGGAGTCCCTTGTGCCATACTTTATCGAAGGCCTGTTGGATGTCTAGGAAGACAGCAGAACAATATTCTTTTTCTTCCAGGGATCTTCGTATGCATTCACAAACTCTATGCGTTTGTTCAACAGTACCATGTTGTTTACGAAAACCAAATTGATGTTCCGGAATAACCTTTTTCTGTTCAAGAATAGGTGATATTCTATGTAATATAGTTTTTTCGAATACTTTCGACATTGTGTTCAATAAGCTAATTGGCCGATAAGACGTTTTTTCGCATGCAATTTTTCCATGCTTGTGGATCATAATAATTTCAGAAATCTTCCAAAGGTCAGGGAAATATTGAAGTCTGAGCATTGCATTAAGAAGCACTGTAAGAAGTACAATAGCCTTACGGGGCAATTCCATAAGAATTTCTTTGGTGATTAAATCATAGCCTGGGGCTTTCTTGTTATCAAGACTTCTAATTATCTTCTGGACTTCTTGAGGTGTGGCTGGCTTAGGAGGAAGATCTAATTGGTGGTCCTCACTTAGCACAGACTCAACGTAGGCTTCTGCAGCATGATCAGTTGTAGTGTTTGGAGTGAAGACATAAGAAAGATGTTCACCGAATATGTCTGCTTTTTCTTTATCTGTTCTCGCCCACATGTTGTCAGCTTGTTTTATAGGAGGTTTTTGTTGTTGTGGCCTGTCATAGGATTTCGTAAACTTCCACAAAGAGTAATCCGTAGCTTTAGTAGCCGTGAGCCCTTCTAGCTGTTGTTGCAAAGTTGCGTCTTTATTAGTTTTTATGAGTTTTCTTAAGTCCACAATTGCTTTATTTAATGCAGTTTTATCAGAAGGGTGACGGCTAAGTTGCCATACTCTGCGTAGTCTTCGTTTTTCTAAAACTTTAAGTTTTATTTCCAGTATAACATTTGCATTAGGGCCTTTCCGTTTAATAACTGGAGTAGAAGTCCAGCAAGCATTTTGTATTAAGTTAGTAAAACTCTTTAAAGCATAATCAATATCATCAGTAGACTTCAACCTAACATTCATCTGTATGTTATCGTCTATATGTCTGCGGAATGAGTCCCAGTCCGTGCGATGGTTGTACAGAACCTCTTGCTGTTTCATCTCAATTATAGTTGTACTAGCGGTTAGAAGTACAGGGTTGTGATCGGAGGAGCCGTCAAGGCTTGACTCTGTTTTAAAGTAGTGTGTAGAAAGTCCTTTTACCAAGAAGAAGTCGAGTAGGTCAGGCTTTTTCTTTATATCTGTTGGCCAGTAGGTAGGTTCAGATGTGGTTAAGGGCTTCAGTTTGTCTTTGTCAATGCACTGTTTAAGTTGTCTTCCGCGTGGTGTGGTAAGTCTTGAGCCCCAATACACATGTTTCGAATTGAAGTCTCCTCCGACAATAAACCTTCCACCAAGGTATGTAAAGAACTCAGAGAACATTGCAGAACTTATGACATGTCTAGGAGGACAGTATACTGCAGCAATATTAAAGTATCCACATCTATCAGCCACACCTAACACTGTTGCTTGTATATGATTAGTTCTATATTCTGGTAGTACATGATGCTTTATGTTTTCACGTATTATAATGGCAGTTCCCGCATGTGCTGTTCCGTCTGGATGGTTCGTAGTGTATGTATAACAACCAGGTATTCTTACTGAGCTTTTAGCTGTGCAGTGAGCTTCACATATAAGAGCAATGTCGATTTTGTGTTCAGACATGATTAATTGAAGTTCATCTTTTTTGGGAGCAAGTCCATTTATGTTCCAAGTCAATAGGCGAAGACCTATTTTGTTAGTTTAGTGAGAAGCGTGGTTATGAGACCTAACATGGTGCTCATCTGTTGTAAGAGTAAATCAAATTTTTCTGACTGTTTTATTAGTACTCGCTCAATCAATGACTCCTGGGTTCCTGGTTCATTAAGGGCTGATCTACTTTGATTATATTTTAAAGTTTCTGCAAATGTTGTGTTGTATATTTGGTCATTTGTATTGACATTTGTAGCCTTAGCCGTCATCTGTGGGAAGTTATCTTGTTTGAGTGTAAAAGTTGAAGCCGGGTTGGTTTTTTGTCTGTTTGGTTGAGTTTTAGCTCTCTTTTTCGCTGCTATTTCTTTATATACTTGGCATCCCCTATATATATATAGAGCCATCGCAAAGTACACATTGGGCGGGAGTGTTGCGATCGCGTTTTGGACAATCTGACGTTTTGTGTGGTTCTTTGCACTTGACGCAGCGATAGGGTCTCATGCAATAATTTTTTGAATGTCCATATTGCTGGCAACGCTTACATTGTACAATATCTTTGCTTTTTTTTGGGTCCTCTATTCTTACTTTTTGGTGATATATGACTTGAATATCCTTAACAGCCTTATTTTGAGGCCCAGGAAGTAGGTTCACGAAGAATGTTGATGTAGGGACTTTATCAGGTCCACGTCTGGCATTAATGATCTCTCCAGAAACGATATTTCCAGTCTTCTCTATTTCTGCTTTAATTTCCTCATGGGGTGTGGAATGATGAAGTTTACGAATCACAATTCTAAAGCACCTTTCATCCTTTTTATTAAATGTATGACCTATGAGACCATTTTCACGTACTAATGCAATAACTTGTTTGTAAGCATCGAGATCTATGCAGTGAATTCGCATTTGGTTTTTGTTCACATTTTTCAATGTGAATTTGTCTCTTTCAGTGGCAGTTCTCAAGAGCTCCGTTAGTTTATTAATATCATCCACACCATAAAGTATTATTGGAGGAGCTTTACTGGATTTTTCTACTTGTTGTTTGTTGACATCTTCAGTAAGGTCTATTGGTAGTATACCATATCTGTTATTTGTTTCAATTTTTTCAGGTGACGGTGATTGTGATATTTTTTTCCTTTTGTTTCCGCTCATGGTTGGTACTCTTTGCCAATCGGGATGACGTGGTTGTGATGCAGAGCCATTTGTTTTAAACAGGCTAGGGTGAAAAATCTGTTGTACCAGATTTTTTGATGTGCCCTCTGTTGAGTTTTTCACTCCACCAGTAGCATTATTCAGTGCGGGGCCTGGTGGGCCACTCCCGCTCTCCTGGTTTCTTAGATTGAGACTAATTTTAACTTTTTACAATTACATTATACCAATAATTATATCCCTGAATGTAATGGAACGTATTTTTTTTTTTAATTATTTTGAAGGTAGTTATTTTTTATTGTTGGAGTGATTTGTAATTTTAATATTGTGATTAAACACTGTTAAACCACTGAGAATGTAAAGATAACACTTGTACATGAAATTAAACACTCTCCTAACACTTTCGTGTTAACTTTAGAGAAAAACAGTAAGTTATAACTAAAATATGGATTAAAATCTTCACTACACAGTTAGTCGTTAGTGACGGTTTTTTTTTTTTTTTTTTTTTTGGAACAACCTGCCCCCACCTGTACGAAATGCAAAAACCATAAATACATTTAAATCTCGCTACAGAAAACATCTAATTGATGTTCAAAAGACAGACCCTTGCTACATACCTCTCCGTCGTGAAGCACGTTAAATCTCTTTTTTTCACAGGTTTAAGTAAGACAGTTTTTTACACCAAACATTTATACACATACAACATTTCTTTATTTTTATTTTTGTTTGTTTAAATTTTTCAGATATTATGTTTATAATTATAATTTTAAATTTTATGCTCTTATCTAAATCCTATTTGGTACTCAGATATTTAAATTTTAGGCCTCAAATCTACAATATTTTTATACTGTATACTTAGTATTTATTCAAATAGCAGTCTGATTTCCGTACGTATCTCACACAATGTAGGGGCCGTCAGAATGATCAGCGTCTTATCTGGGTCGCCTGCCGGCCCAGGTGCGACATTATGCTGAGACGGTAACCTGTTTGGCTCACCGGACGCCTAGGTGTGCTTACTCATCTTATTATTATTTTTTATTTCATTTTTTGTATGCCTATGTGTTTGTGAACCAAATAAATGTTTTCTTATTCTTATTCTTATTCAACCCAATACAATAACATAACTTATCCTCACGCCTTTTATTCTCCGAAGGGTTAGCCAGAGGCACCAGCTCAAGAGCTGGATCCACGTTTAGCCAAGTTAATGTTTTATTACCAATACAATATTGTTTCAGTAAGGGATTATGACATCCCAAAGAGTGAACAGCAGTGCCGCGACAAGCTGAAGGAAATCTTTATGAACAACAAAAATGTAACTGATATCAGAGTTATTGATATGCTTGTTATCAAGGTTAGAATCATTCCACTATTTTGGGCCTTTTTAATTGTTTGCTTTGGTTCTTTTTGGCACATAATAAACACAAATAAGAGTAAGCTAAGTCTAACTTTGTAGAGTCCATGTTATATGTAATTGAACTTAACCTTTTTAGCAACTGATCGGTACCAGGAAAACTGTTATAAGCAGACCAATTAGTGCACCGATCGGTGCACGCCTAATGCGAACATTCCGTGTTCTATTTTTTTGTTCTAACTAATTAGTCATTGACCGGATGACTTAGCCTTCAATGAATGATTGATGAAAAGCGGATTTATTGACATTCAAATTGAATACAGCTTCTCAACAAAATTAAATAACTCAAATTTAAAAATTTTAAAACCCCCGACCCAGTCAGATCCCTCATCAACTTAAGTAGAACTAGAGCTAATCATCTTAAAAATATCATGGTTACCTTAACATATACTTTCAATATCATTGAAGTAACACTAGGGCATGAATACCGGAATCTCGGAAGAATTTTCCGATATTTTCAATTCCAATATTGAAAAAGCCAATATCGGAATCTCGTTACAAGACATTTATTTTTATTTGAGTTGTTTTAAGCGTTCTGCATGGCTACAATATAAAAAGTACCCTGTAAATTCGTCAATTGTTACCTTTTTTATTCAGAAACATGCTTTCAAAGCAGTTCACTTAGGTGTTTGGTACTTTGTAGGTACTGGTACAATTAATCTTTGAATGGTACTCACATAGTAAAAAAAATAATAGATCAATAAAGATATATTTTTCATTATCAAATTCAAAATCATTTATAATTAAAAAAAAAATTGTTTTTGTTCTCATTTGTTGTATTAAAAACCTAGAAACAGATCATCTCAGCTTGATTGCTGACTCCACAAATCATGTTATTCAAATTAAATTTAATTGTATACTGTTACGATTTAAAATATTAGTTTCTTCAGTAATTTTTATTGAGTTTTTACGATTCCGATTATTAATATCGAAATTCCGGTATTGAGATAAAATGTCCGATATCAGTATCGGAATTGAAAACCTTCCGATATTACATGCCCTAAGTAACACTGTACCAAATTTTTAATTGATAGGACAAATGGAAGGTGGTTAGATCCTCTCATCCATTATTCAGGAGCTGATCATCTTCAAACGGAAGATCAGGTCATGGTTACCTTAAAATATACTTTCTATATCATAGATGTAACATGGTACCAAATTTCAACTCGACCGGACATAAGGAAGCTAGTTAGATCCTCTCATCCATTATTCAAGAGCTGATCATCTTCAAACGGCTGATCAGGTAATGGTTACCTTACCATATACTTTCTATATCATAGATGTAACATGGTACCAAATTTCAAATCGATCGGACATAAGGAAGCTAGCTAGATCCTCTCATCCATTATTCAAGAGCTGATCATCTTCAAACGGCAGATCAGGTCATGGTTACCTTAACATATACTTTCTATATCATAGATGTAACATGGTACCAAATTTCAAATCAATCGGACATAAGGAAGCCAGCTAGATCCTCTCATCCATTATTCAAGAGCTGATCATCTTCAAACGGTAAATCAGGTTATGGTTACCTTAATATATACTTTCTATATCATACATGTAACATGGTACCAAATTTCAAATCAATCGGACATAAGGAAGCTGGTTAGATCCTCTCATCTATTATTCAAGAGCTGATCATCTTCTAACGGCAGATCAGGTCATGGTTACCTTACCAAATACTTTCTTTATCATAGATGTAACATGGTACAGAATTTCAACTCCATCGGACATAAGGAAGCTAGTTAGATCCTCTCATCCATTATTCAAGAGCTGATCATCTTCAAACGGCAGATCAGGTCATGGTTACCTTACCAAATACTTTCTATATCATAGATGTAACATGGTACCAAATTTCAACTCGATCGGACATAAGAAAGCTAGTTAGATCCTCTCATCCATTATTCAAGACCTGATCATCTTCAAACGGCAGATCAGGTCATGGTTACCTTACCAAATACTTTCTATAACATAGATGTAACATGATACCAAATTTCAAATCGATCGGACATAAGGAAGCTAGTTAGATCCTCTCATCCATTATTCAAGAGCTGATCATCTTCAAACCGCTGATCAGATCTTCATCAGACATGGCTAAGAACACTCGGCCTGAAATTATCTTTGACACAAAAAAAACTAAACGAAAATCGGTTCAGCCGTTTGGGCTCTACGATGCCACCACAGATACACAGACAGACAGACAGACAGATACACACGTTAAAATTATAACACCCCTCTCTAAATTTTTCGTTCGGGGGTTAAAAAGAAAACATATTGTGTCAAATTTTTTGATTGTCATTTGTTTGTATGCACACCACCATGTGCCATGTGGATTTCACGTAGTGATTTACCTTCTCTCTGGCGTTCACGAGCCGCCGTGGACTTGGGCTTTTCGCCCGCCTCGCGTTACGCATACAAAGGTTAACAAACCAACAAGTTAATTCATACTTATAATAAACAAGATACATAGTAACATTGCACTGCAAGGCAAAGGTTTTCTCTGGGCAGCATGTTGGTGACTAAGATAATGACAGAATGTTATATGTTTCAGGGGCAAATGGACCTAAAAGAAACCATTCAGATCTGGAAGCAGAAGTCGCATATCATGGACTATTTCAAGCCTACTGTTGAGCCCAAGCCTAAGGATTTTCTTTCAAAATTCTTTGCAGGGAATGAGTAGAAAGACTAAAATCAATATGTTTTTATGTAAATAGTGGATTTAAGGATGCAACTTTAATTTAAATAGAAATTGTTTTAAATATTCTGTGTTTATTTTAGGAGAGTTAGTTAGGTACCTACTTAACATTACTTATGTATCGATGGCAGCTTATCAGTGGCTTAAAGACCGAAATCTAAAACAATTGTGACATTTAATTTAAAACCTATATTTATAGTAGCTAGCTTATAATAGTTACCTTGTTACCTAGGTACCTACTTCTTTGAATCCTACTAGGTATAAATTTACATTTACAGCTATTTTAAATGTATTAGATAGGTAATCTGCAGACTCTGCAGATCATGGCATGGCATGGACAGATATGTTGTACATACCTTGGACCATAATAGTTCATGGACATTAATAGCAGTGAAGTGTAGTGTTCTACTATGTCTATGATTATTATAGGTGAAGGAGGTGAAGTTTTGACTGATTTAACCTCTAACAAAGACAAAAAGTATGTAAACCTCAGAGTAAGGAAACCGCCGCTGAGATGTAAACAAAACCAATTTATTCAAAATCAAAAACCTCTCAAAAACTAATACATAGGCAGAGATAAGGTAAATCACTACGTTTTATGTACCTACTTACCTAATACCATAGAAAAATTTTACTCTCTAGTCCTAATACACACAGAACACTAAAAAGCTTAACAAATTGTTTAGTTGTTGGTCATTGAACTCTGTATTATTGTATTTGTATTGTACAGCAGTGGGTCAGTGGGTCGCATATTACACTATTTGCAAATTAAAATGGCAGCAAAGGAGACAGTATCAGCAGGATGGAAGCAAGTGAAGCCGCTATTGTCAACCAGCTTTCCAGAAGCAAGAAGACGGGTGCTGGGGCTTTACAAGTCTTGGTACCGATTTGTGCCGTATTTAGGTAGGTATACCACTTACTTTTACTTTATACCTATACCCTAAACCTATAAAACGACCCACTGACCTATACTACCTATAAACCGGTCCATAGAATCCTAAAACGACCCACCGACCCAGCTTGGTGGCCCTGTAGGCTTAGCTAAGAGTTTAACCTCGGTTACGCACGTTACGTGTTGAGCGTTCGTATTTTAGTATGAAACCGTACCGATTAAAAAAATACTTATCGCCTTCGTAAACTCGCAAGCAACCCCGTACTATATAGGAACACTGGTGTCAAGTAATGTAAATTAGAACTAGGTACCTATTATAGGTACCTCACCCACCTGAGATAGTTCAGGTTGTCTAGTATTTAATAGTATTAAATTAATACAGGATTTTGTTTTAGTGAGTTTACACGACATACCAAAGAGCGAAAAAGATTGTGTCTGCAAAATCAGGGAGTACTTCTACAAAAATGCTTGCGTTACTGATATACGGGTCATTGACATGTTGGTCATTAAGGTAGGTAAAACCTGCTTTAACTATAGATTTGGTTCTAGTTAGGGCATTAGTAATCAGTGCAATTTAAGCCAACATGTTGGTTAACAAAATAATATAATTTGCTGACCAAAAGAAGCTATCTGCGCCTACGCTTTGCTCTCACCCAAACAGCTTTTTGAATTACAAAATAAACTCTCATCGCGTTACCAGGGCTACATGGAGCTTAAGGAAGCTGAACAAAATTGGCAGCAGAAGGGTCACTTAATGGCGCACTGGAACCCCACGCTTGAGCCGAAGCCTTGTGACTTTCTCGGCAAGTTCATAGAGGGAATAGACTAACTAAATACTAATTATTTAATTTTTACCCATGTTTTTTTATTCTTAGCGAAAATCATGTCAGTAAGTACCAATACTCTTTAAAAAAATTGTTTTCTAAGGCCCACTATACACGGACGGTTCGAGAAGATACCCGGTGATCAACATACACGGACCGCTCGCCTAGTCAAGGCATCTTGAAGCTGCCGAGCCAGCCGAGCTGCCAATCGCCCGAAGCATTTCGACTTTTCAGGCGGTTCGTGTACGTGGATCGTACACGAATCACGTACACAAACAAGCTGTAACTGCGTTTTGAAACCCTAAATTAGCTTAAGAGCCAGTTTACAGCGATTCTAGAGCCATTCTCGAAAAAAAAACAAATATCTTACAAACTTGGTCTTTAACCTAAAAGTCAAACAACAGTTACCTAAAAATACTAGGCTACATTATCTAGTGTGTGTGTGTTATATTGTGCCACATTTTGATAATTTGACTTAGTTTAGAAGATATTAATTTCTTTCGCGAACCATGCTAGCGCCGGTTGTAAACTGGCTCTCAAATCAATCCAGACGTTCTCGAGCTTTAGCGAGACAAACTGCAGAAAATTAAAAAAAACACCTACCTATTTAATTAATACCTTAACCGATATTTACTTGTTTTCTTGGTCTTTGGTGATAAGTTTTAATAAAATCAGGCGTAAATTATTTAACAATGTTTTATTGATTTTTTTATACATTGCACACGCTTATTCAATGGCTCACAATTTGTTTGTACTTGTAAACTAACGTTAATAAGAGGCAGATAACTAAATAACTCCTACGTTAGGTTAGGTAGGTAGGTATAATGAATATTACATACAAGCATGTAAATATAGAAATTAGGTTGGTGCCCGTAAAGTTTTCGCCCGCAAAAATAATTTAAGCTTTAATGTCTTTGCAAAAACACATTCCTAATATTATAAATGTAAGTAAGTAGGTACCTACTTATTTATTTATTTGAATATTGTTATACCTTAGTTTTAAATGTGTAAAAGTTCCCTTTACAAAATTGCTAGCATTGTTAGTATATTTTTTTATTTTAGCTAATATTCGATATAGGTACTTAAATTATTATTTATTTATGTGGCAAACAATGTTCTGGGAAATATTTACCTATTAGCACAGTGTAACTATTAGGTAGAATTGCGAAAGTTACAATGCATTTTTGGTTAAACTTCTGTTCACAACCTTTGTAAAAGCAAACAACGTATTTTAACAATAACAATTATTTGATAAATTTACGGTAAATACAATCCTCCTAAAAAACAAACTAATTATTTACAAATTCATAAAGAAATTTTACTATCTCAAATAATGTTCCTTCTTACTGAAGACAACAACACTCGTGAAACGAGAAAATTTATCTTATACATGCTACCGGTATGTTAACAGTGCCTAGGTAGGTAGACCCACTTGTGTACCCAAATATTGCACTAATTACGATTTATAATGCGAACTAAATGTTTCGGTTCGCAATAGGTCCCTTACCTACCTAGGTTTTATGAATCTTTAGTACCTACTTACCATAGTTATATAGGTAGATATGCACCTACTATTTTATTTTACAAGGTAAGTAAGCTTAGTATATTTTATGAAGTTTAACATTTTGACCCGGGATATTAAATAACGTAATTTATTTTTCCTACTAAATAGGTACGATATAAATAATCTCAATCAGAGTAGGTAACTATATTAAACTTAACTAAGTTATTTATTAATTATACATTAAGTTAGGCTACTATAACTAGTGAGGTCTTTCTTTAATCACGTTCTTCTACAGCAGCATCTTTACAAATTCTGAAAAATGTAAATAATTAATAAAAAAGGGCCTTTTCAATAAACTGACACATCTGCTCCGGAATGTAACAAATACTTTTCTGAAAACCGCATCAAATGTTATATAGGTACATACAATACAGGTTAAACTGAAAACCTTCTTTTCTTGAAGTCGCTTAAAAAACTGCGAACATCAGCTATACGTTTCTAGCACGTTATAATAGTGTAGAACGGTGTCGCGAGCAGAGTGAAGATTTGATCAGTGGTAGGTAATTACTATTACGGCCACATTTTCAATATTGCTTTTCGTTCTCCAGATTTTTGAAGTCAATACATAAAACGCAGAGGACGAAAATCAATTGCAAATGCGACCATAATACAGGGGCTGGTTGGTAGGTATAGTGTACGTACCTTCGTAGTCAATCCGTCCGTCGTGGTCGATGTCTCCGAGCGCCAGCACCTGGTTGAGCTGCGCGTCCGTGACGGGCTCGCCGATCATCTCCAGCGCTGAGCGCAGCTCGTCCCGGGTTATGTAGCCGTTGTCGTCCCGGTCGAACACTCTGAAAGCGCCGTGTATTTTACAAATTATTATTTATTTACAAGCATATTTTTTCTTCTTTCCTTGGTTGGCGCGATTGACAGAACATATACGTTATGTTGGTTCAGCTAGTACATAATAATATTATTAAGGTCGTTTGGTTTTAGACTCACAAGTTAATGTTTTAAATAAAATATGTAATTAATATACATAACTAATCACAATGATACTCGACCTACTACCTCGAGGTACTTTTTTTTTTTTTTTTTTTGTGAAATCTTGCTTCCTCTTTTATAAGAAGATATTTACTTACTTGAACGCTGCCAAGAGATCTTTGGTGATTTCCTCCTCGGTGTCTCCCCCGACAGCGGCGACGTCTAGACCCTGCAGTGCTTGAATTTTGGTTACCCACTGCATGAAGTCGTTCTCGTCTATAAGACCGTTTCCTGTAAAGAGAAAAAGTGATTGCATTCAGCGCACTTCAAAGACAACTAATATATATAAAACTCTTCCGTTACTGACTGACCGATAGACAACGCAGAGCCGAAACGGATTTTTGTGTTTATAAGAAACTAGTCGACCCGGCGAACTTCGTACCGCCTAACCTATTACTATCTTGTGCATGTAATCTATATATATAAAATCCAAATACCACTGATCTACTCACTCACTCATCATCGCCCAGCCGAAACTGCTGAAGATAGAAAGATACAATTTGCACAGTAGCTTCCTTACGTGACGTAGGCAGGCACCCACTAAGACGGGATTTTGGGATAACTTAACCGGGACGCCGTATACAGGGTGTAACAGTTTGTACTAAACTGCTGGGTTTAGAAAGTTGAAATTTACACTGTATATTGTCATTGCATTACAAACATCATAAATGGATTTAGTTTTTTTATACCTTGCCCCTGAGTTCTCATACAGGGTGAAATATGATTTTTGCTAAAATCTTAACTAATTCAAATTCTGTATCACTTTTATCTTTATCACCCACGAATACTACAGTACTGTCGTCAGCAAAAAGCACTACTGGATGCTGTGTTACTTTTGGCAAATCATTTATGTATGTAATGAATAGTAATGGCCCAAGTACACTGCCTTGAGGCACCCCATACTGAATGCTTCTACTTTCTGAAACATACTTATGTTCAATTTTTGTTTTCATGCAAATCCTCTCTATTTGTGTTCTTTGAGACCTTTTGCTTAGATAAGATTTAATTAATTCAAGTGGAGTTCCTCTTACACCGTACTTTTCTAATTTAGCAATTAGTACTTTGTGATCCACATAATCAAAAGCTTTTGACATATCCATGTACAGGGCTACTACTGGATTTTTTTTATCAATGTTTATAAGTACTGATTGAAGGAAATCATGTATTGCCATATTAATCGTGTTTTTCTTTCTGAATCCTTTTTGTTCCGGAGTAAGTATATTATTTTTTTCAAGGTAAGAATATAATTTTGAATGTATAAATTTTTCAAAAATCTTAGAGAAAATAGGAATAAGGGCTACAGGTCTATAATTGTCCCTGTAAAGCTTATTTTCTTTCTTAAATAAGGGTTTAACTATAGAAATCTTAAGAGCATCAGGGTAAATACCTTGTTCTATACAGCAGTTCAAAATATGACTTATGATGGGTGAAATAATTTCTACTACGTATTTGATCACATTTGTGGTAAGGCCATCGTATCCCATGCTGCTAGTATTTTTTAGTCCTTGAATTATTCTATAAATGTCATTTGGAATAGATGGTGTCATAAACATAGAATTATATTTGTTGTATGTCAAGTTTTTTGTTGTTTTGTTCGTCTGGGTATTTGGATTGTTAGCTATTTGGTCTATAAAATAGTCATTAAAGGAATTTGCTATTTCTTCCGCATCTTTTAAAATTTTATCTTTACTCTGAATTTCTCTTATGTATTCTTTCGGCTGAGCAGTTTTGGATTGATTTATAATGCTCCAAGTTGTTGATTTTGATGCGTTTTTTTTTAAAACATAGAGTGATTCAAGAGGAAGGTTTATAAATATAATACATGCACAAAATACTTATAGGTTAGGCGGTACGAAGTTCACCGGGTCTACTAGTTTATATACAAAATAAAGTACTAATTAAATTTCAATGTAGGTACCTAAGTATAGTTAAAAAACTAAAATATTTTTGATAGTACTTAATTAATATGAAGCCTAGGCAGCAGTGTATTAGCATATCACGATTATGCCACTGCGAGGTATGTAGTTGTAGGTAGGTAGAGCGCCCTCAGGCGGTATCGCGTGCAGCGCGGTGGGGAGAGCCAAGTCTCTGATAGCTCGATAAGCACAACCTTGTCGTAAGGTTTCCCCTTTATTTTAAAACTAGTCGACCCGGCGAACTCCGTACCGTCTAACCTATATTGTGCATGTGTTATACTTATAAACCTTCCTCTTGAATCACTCCTATTAATAAAACCTCATCAAAATCCGGTGCATAGTTTTAAAGATCTAAGCATACATAGGGACAGACGCGGGAAGCGACTTCATTTTATACTATGTATTGATTTTACTTAGATATTTGACTTTTTTATATTGATGTTAAGAATAGGTAAGCTTTTAGTAAAATAAATTATTTATTTAAATATTAATTGTTGAAGATATACAAAGTAGTGGAACCTAGTAGGTTCGCTTTGTACCATTTTTAAATTAATCTTCAGATTTGATTTTTTTGCTGACATTATATCGGCAGGACTATGGCAGGTTGGCAGGACAAGGTTATTTGAATGATTGAAAATCTGGCACCGTAGGTAGATATAATAAGTTTTCAATTCTGAACTGGTTGTAAGTTCGACTAACATATAATATAGATGAAAAAGTTTGTGAAATTGTTTAGTTAATCCAGCAAGCATTAAATCTAGGCAATCAGAGTTAAGGCAGGTTTCAAATTTTTCAATTATACTAGGTTTTTTGCAAAAAAAACTGCTTTACGTCAGGATGATTGATAAAAAAGTAATGCTTATATCAAATTATCCGGGTTTTCGCAAAATCCCTAGTTTTTTTGCAAATGTATTATGACTGATTTTAATGTATGACAATACAAAGTTCGCTACTAAGTATAATATAGGTACTTACTTACCTACTATAAGTTTATTATGAAACAGAGATAGAAAGTGGAAGAAGTAGAAGCACTTGCAGGCTTATTTTTGCCAGTAACATTTAGTTGGAAGTTGGAAGGAATGTTTTTCAACATTCATCATCATCAAAGCGAATTCCGATTTCCCCGGCCAATGACAATACATGGCCCGAGTAAAACGTAAACACAACTATTCTTAGCTTTAGCTGAAGGTTTATGTTGGCTCGCTAGAATATTATTTAAGTATTGCACGTGGGAGACGCAAGAGGATACACAAGACACTGTTAGCTCACACGTAAGTACTAAAGTGCGCCCCGCGGCTTCGCCAGCGCAATTTCCCTTGACAGACCAAAATCTCAATTTTTTGTTCTCCTGGGATTTTCAGGATACAAAGTAGCTCTATGTCAGGCTCTAAGACTACCTGTGTACTAAATTTCATATAAATCTGATCAGTCATTTTGGCGTGAAATCCAGACAGACAGACAGCATTTATGATATTAGTATGAATAGCATGGTTGTTTCAGAAGTAACAAATGTATATAGCAACGGCAAACAGCGTCTTGTCTTTTTATATCACCCACCTTATATTCGTTCGTTTTGTTTTCAGTATCATTGAAATATGGGTACCTTTATAGTACTTGATATGAAACATTCAATATGATAACAAGTAGCAATAATTGTGTTATTTTTCGTGACAGCTCAGCCTTGACTTTGACCGTGTCTAACCTTGATTGTGCGAGGGTTGGGTCGCCGGCGCCACCACAGCGTGCCTTGTAATTGTAAAATATCTTTATTACTTCCAGTTTCCAAAGAAACGTGAAAAGCAAACAAAGATAAAACCTAAGGTGGAAAACTATAACCGGGTTTGTTAATTTTTCCGCTAAACAAAGTAAGTAATTGCATAAAAATTTGCAAAACCATAACAAAAATCACATATAATTGCCTCACTTATGAGAAAATGACGGCTCCGCGGTGCCAGATTTTCAATCATCGTTAATCTACACTCGTGATTATACAAAATGTAACTAAGTACTTAACGGTAAAGGTAAATAAATATAAAGGGTACCCACCCAACCGAAATAAAAATAAAAAGCTTTTTGTGAGTTTAATAAAAACAAAACGCTGTTTGTGTGGTTTAAATCCTGTGAAGGTTTTCTTACTTTAACCTGACATTACAAAGCTATAACTTTGTTTTACAACTTGTTTTTAATGAAAGCAAAAGCACACACAAGCAGACACCTCAACTAGTTTTTGTGAAAATTGTGTGTTTCGCAGTCAAAGTTTTTTTTTTTTCAGCGGCATTTGCGATAAAAGGTTAGTAGTACATACAAAACACAGTCTTATTAGTAGGAATACAAAATTACATCAGTGGCAACTAAGGAGAGGTACACATAATAATATCTTGCTCTGCTCAGTTTGTTTTACAACGCGCTTAATTTTCAAGGCCAAATAAGATTGTCTATAAAATGTTTTCAAGATAAGGACACTCACCTGTCCGGCTAGCGTCCTTGACAAGGTCAGCGATGAGGTCGTCCTTGACCTCGATGCCGAGGTTGCGCAGCATGAACTGCAGCTCGGCGGGCGTCACGTGGCCGTCGCTGTCCCGGTCCAGGAGGCCGAACGCTGTCCGTAGGTCTGCAGAAAACACGTTTTTTCATCTAAAACTATTTTTTTTTATTATAAAAAAAAAATAGTAGGTGTGCACATTGATAGTGGTTTCTGTGTTAAGTACCATTTTTTTTAATCAATCACTTTTTTATGCTGGTTTGTTAGTATTCTGATATTTGATAAACACTGGACATACCTGTGTACAAATGTAAGCAGATCGACCTCAACTTTCCACCTCAATGGGTACAGTATAGTAATGAGTAGTGTTTTGCAACTATAAAAATACCTTGAAGTTTTGCGGCTACTTACGTGGTACGGTGGCTAGTAGCCACTGGCTGGCTACGAACCGAACACACTTCATTAAAATTACCTAACTGAATCTTATAGTGCTAACTACACGGAGGAACAATTAATCTGATACTTTTTGTGAGAATTTATAGATCGTATGCTCATAATAGGCTAATATCATCGGTTTGAAACCATACCCCGCATACGTGAAGCCTCTTAACACGATGTGTTTATATAAACAAGTGGATAATAAAGTAAGTGAAAGCATTCGTTTTTCAATAAAACACCCGGCGCTCTACTTGAACTGGGCTACGCTGCGTAGCTCCGTATTCGTCCGTACTACGCCACGTAGACCCCTGCGTAGCACGGCGTAGCATCACTGCGTAGCTCTGTGCAGCGTAGCAAAGAAGGAATAATTATCAAGAGAATACTTACAGAATTCATTATTTTTAATAATATTATTTTCTTTATTGATACTTTTTGATGTCATTTTGAATTTTCTCACACTTGAAACTTTTTTAAATAACGAAATTATTCAAATTTAAGCGTTTTTAATAATAAAAGTCTATAACAATTTTCGTGTTTGTACTCTGCAGGATGATTATGAAACTGAGTGATATGATGTTCCAAGTTAATAGCCATAAGCCTTGTTTGTGTTGACAAGAGATTGTGACGCCTCTTGTTTGCCGCTCTTATCACTTGATCAAAAGTACATGGGTAGTTAAGATATCGAAAGATGCTCTCTCTGTGAAACGATAATTTTAGTGAAAAAAGTTGATCGTTGCGTCTGCTTTGTTTTAATCTAATAAGGGCCTATCCCCTATCCAAAATTTTAAGTATATTTAATATATTATATTTAAGACCCACGAAGAAATTTGTTAAAGACTTCCTTAAAAACATGTTTTCAACATTGTTTCAAAGAACGCTGTACGCAACGCAGCGAAATTCCATTTTAGCGAGCGCGGCACGAATTTAACAATTAATCCAGATAAAACTTTATTTATCGCATTATTTACGAACCCGCTTGGAAGCTGGACACATTCCAATGACACGTGAAAATCTTCTGAAATATTCAGACATTTTTTTCTTTAATAATAAAAAAAAGTAGGTAGGTATGTCATCTATCAACTGTATAGTTTGTGTTTACAAATTAATAGTTAATAAAAAACGTTAAACAGAACGCTAGATTATTATATCCTTAACCAATACACAGATCAGTATTCAATATACTATAAAAAAAGCCCTATGTCACCCAGGAATAGTGTAGCTTTCCAACAGTGTTTTTTTAGTTAGTTAGTCTCGGAGCCTACTTGATACAAACAAACAAAACTTTCCTCTTTATATATGAGAGAGATGAGAGATTTTAGTCGATTCGCGCGTTATACGAACAATAATATAGAAGCCAATTTTTATAATAAAATTATGACGATTGTTTCATATAAAAATGCATTAATACCACAAACAAAGCACACCCACTAGATGATATTTATGAGCTCACTAGAATTATAGTGTTTTATTTTTACTCAAATGCTTTCTTCGTAAACGCGCCTGAAGACAAACAACGGAGTAAATTGAAATACTTACTATTGAGCATCGCGTCGCTGGGCAGAGGCACCGTGGGCCGGTCGTCCACCGGCGACTGCCGCTTCTTCTTCTTCTCGTCCTCCGCCTGCAACGCGCGCGTGCCGTAAGACATATATATATGTAGCCTTAAAACACTATTGTATATAACCACAGAAACAAACAACTTACTATTAAGAGACATACAGTATTAACCACCTTATCTTGCTTATCAAACGCTATTCCTACCGGTCATATCGTGATCTATAAATAATAATAATAGCTACTACAACTCTTGGCTTTATCGTACAGCTGAAGGAAATAAGTGTAAAGGCTTCTTTTTGTATTGTTTTCTAAATTATATAAAATAAATTTAAAACAAAAAAAAAAACATATTTTTTTGGTTTTTGATAAAACTAGACATCACAAAGTGAACTAACTGCACATTACGATATTTATCTTTTACTAGCTGTCCCGCCGAACTACGTATCGCGCATTGCAATTTGTATGGGAAAAGTAAATTTATAGTTTTACTAAGTTCCTCTCCATATTTTCATATTTTCTCACCTTTTAAAAACCATCCCACTACACTACGAACATTTCAAAACCAAAATCAGCTATATCGGCCGTTCTCGAGTTTTAAAGAGATTAACGAACCTTGATTAATTTTTGTTAGGTACTAGCTGTCCCGGCAAACTTCGTATCGCGCCTAACAATTTTATATGGAAAAAAAACAATTGTGGTTTTTATTAACTTCCCCTCCATTTTCCCCTATTTTCTCACCTTTTAAACCTTTCCTGGACTACTACGAACATTTTAAAACCAAAATCATCTAAATCGACCCGGCCGTTCTCGAGTTTTAGCGAGATTAACGAACCACGATTCATTAGTTTATTAATATAGTAGATAGATAAATAGTAGATGAATCACTCCATTTGCATAAAGCGGAAGAAAGTCTTTCCAACTTCCTGGAGCATTATCACACCCAAGTCTCTAGTTAATAGTTCGTACGTCTGTATTTAGCTATTGCGCTGCTATGTATAAGCACATACATTATCAGCCAAGTGGTGAGTGTTCTTTTCAATAATTACAACACGACGGATGGCAGCAGCGACACATAACAAGACAATAATTATTTTAATCTACTAATATAAATTATACAATTTCAACACAAGTTTAATCATCCGCAGCATTAGATGAGATGAGAAACTATATATAGTTTTAGATGACACTTTGATAGTTTACACTTACCTTCAACATTTGTGAATGTCAATTAAAAATCATGCCAACAAAACTAGTAATTTTATTTAAACTGCGTCTCAGAAGTGTTATTTCAATGATGTCGTGATATTTTAGGGGCGGTATGAAGGGACATTGCGCGATGCGCATACCGGCAAACTAGATACATCGACAGCGCGTTGAGCGCGTGAAGTTCGCGTAGAAATAGCGTGCTAGTTTGGCACGGTGTCAGGCGCGCGGCCACGGTCCATAAACACCTCCGCCTCGACTCGCGCTTTGTAAAAAAATATGACATCCCGCACTTCGGCCAAATAAACCGCGCTCCGAAATATCAACAACATGAGACGCCGCTCTGCCACCGACCACCGCCTTTAAAGCTTGACACATGAATTCTAATTCTATTCAATGCTTTGTGGTCTACCACAGAATTCGGGTAAAGATGACTCTATTCTCTCGGCGCCCGCATTGACTGTGCCAACGCGTCTCCATAAACTGTCTATCGGTCGGTTACTATTGCTAAACGGTACTATTGCTAAACGTTTGATTGAAACGAAACGCAACACGCCCCGCACACCGCCCCGCGCAACGCCCCGCGTGCGCCTAACTGAGGCCTTAGTATATATAGTTAATTACTTGATTGTTTTTAAAAGCATTTATTATAACAACAGGCGACCCGGCGAACTTCGTACCGCCTTACTTAATAGTATTTTGTGCATGTATTATACTTATAAACCTTCCTTTTGAGTTACTCTGTCTTAAAAAAATCGCATCAAAATCTGTTGCTTAGTTTAAGAGATATAAGCATACATAGGGACTGACGCGGGAAGCGACTTTGTTTTATACTATGTATTGATAATACTTTTTATAAAATTAAAAAATATCAATTAAATGTATACTCCAAATTTATACATTTTATTTTCCTGTTTTACATGGAGATAATCTGACAATGTTTACACTATATGGCTGTAATAGAAGCCGTAAAGCAATAAAGCGAAACGTAAGTATATTTTAGTATGCAAGCAAAGCGAGCACAAAGCTAAGGATGCTAAATTCCTGACATGGCTGCTGAAAATGTCATCTTGTGGAGTCCCTTTGCGAAATTGTTACGTGCTTTGTGTTGTGTGTGTGTGGAATTGTGGAATGTTCTGTGAGCTAGGCTTAACTTTAATTATTATGTTTTTGCATTTAAGATGAGAATTGAGTTTGCAATTAGGTAATGATTATTTAATACCTTCGTAGCTTACAAATCGCCAAATTATTATTTTTACACTTCGTTAAAAAATATCATTATTTTGATCTTCATTATTCTTAACATTATTATTTTTAAGCTGGAGTTAAAATTAAAATTGTTGTTGTAAGATGTTACTATTAAACAAAAGTTAGAGAGTATAATTTTATTTAAAAACTTTAAAACTTAGCTATAAAAAGTTGCAAAAAAAAAGTAAGTATGCATTTGCGAGTTATACTAGGTTACTTTACGAAGCATTTTTTTTTAAGATTTTATTGAATTAATTTGCTATGTTAGGAATCCTCACCTTTCTCCTACTTCTGGAAGACGTCGCCATGCCCTGCGAACAAGACAACCGCGGATGTTCATCGTGAAATACATTTTAAAATAGAAAAGGTCAAGCTTAAATAACAGTTTTTTTCTTATTTGGAATTAGGTACGTATACTCAAGTGTCATTAAAATATTAAGTTTAAAGCTAAGTAATGTAAAATAAACTATGTCAATTAAATTACATGAATATAAATAGATAACTCTGACCGTTATTTATATGTTTATCAGAATTTGTTGGAATGACACGGAATTGGCTAACAAAAGTAAGTTTTGTAAATAGATTTTTTGTAGCAGCTGTGCCAGTGATAATGAATGGAACGTAATATTTTTAAAAGACCCGAATACTCATCAGAAAGTTTGAAAATATTATGATAAAAACATGACTCCAAATATATTATTTACTAGAGGCTGCTCCACGGTTTCACCCGCGCAGATTTCTCATAAACACCAAAATCCCGTTTTTCCCGTTCCCATGGAATTTTTAGGAAATATAATTCCTAAGGGCCCCCATACACTCCCCAAGATATCTACGTGAAAATTTTCAGCCGGCTACGCCCAGTAGTTTCGGCTCTGCGTTGTCTGCAAGTCAGTCAGTCGTAACGGAAGAGTTTTATATATGTCGTGGTCATATCGTAAAATTGGCCATGTCATGATATGGCCGGCCATTTCATGAAATGTGAATTTTTCATGAAATGGCCAATATCCGTAGGCCAGATCGTTAAAATCTCAACGTTCAACGATTTGGCCAAGTGATCGCTTGACTATTTCATGAAATGGCCAAACGTTAGCGATCATATCGTTGAATAGTTAAAAATTTCTTCGCTAGTGGCGCTGTTGTTGCGTGTGTTGTGTGATTTGATGTGACGCGCCATTACGGTTTACAATAATCAAATTAAAAAAGTGAATTTAAGTGAGGAAAAAGACGATAAAAGTAAGTACAGAAAAACCTAAGTTTTGATTCGAAGATTTGTGAGTTTTATGCACACCAATCGATAAACGAAAGCAACTTCAAAAACAATGGAGTTCCGAACGATTTTTTAAAGTTCCGTATTAAAATCATACAGTACTCGAATTATAGTAAAATAACTTTTTTTTACTTGTTATTGTGTTCTGCCTTAGATTATTTATATTTAGCTAGTACGGGGGATCTTTACAACTTAAATAATGGAATTTCAATTTATGGTTACACAACAAAGATTTGGCCAAACGTGGTCGGCCAAATCGTTAAACGTTGAGGTTTCGACGATCTGGCCAAAGGAATATTGGCAATTTCATGAAATATGCCTTTTTCATGAAATGGCCGGCCAGATCATGAAATGGCCAATTTTACGATTTGGCCACGACATATATATTGATAAATTAAAGTCTGACATATCTTAATTTGTGCGCACAACACATACGATATAAGTAATAGGTTACACATGTGGTATATATAAAAAACACCAAAAAAATATTTTTAAAAAGGTAATAGTGTTGTGCGGGCAATACTTAAAAAAAAACGATAGTAGATGTTCATTATTCTGCTTGATGATAAAGTACCTAATCTTAAAACTGTTTGTTGTTCTGCACAAAGCCAGGGGGTCTATTACTATTATTTTAATTTAATGGACTTGACTCCAGTTCTGTGGAGTATTACGCCAATGTCAAGTTCACAAATTAGTTTAAAGCCCGGCAACGTTGTACGGTTATTATATGTTTATTGGATTATTGTTTTAAAGCCCGCTAACAAAACACGTGGTTTCGGAACCAACGTTAAAACACTAATCCAATGGGGGTCTAGCTTCTTAACTAAATACGATCGACTCGTAATTGTCTTTTTAGCGACTTCGTTAACCATTGCCGCTTTAACAAAAGCAATTTCTGTTGAACGCCCAAAAAAATCAGCAATAGTTATCGAAGTCGCAAACAAGACAATTACAAGTCGATCGTTTTTAGTTAAGAAACTTGAACCCCAGGGGGTTTTAAAATTGATAAATTTGAATTATTGCAGTATTGGCACACTCTTAAATAATCAGGTCAGTTTGACAGTCCTTGTTTATCATGGATTAGTAAATAACCACCGCGCCTGAATTTGGGACGAGATTAGATCGAAACTAGGAAAGAGCAGTGGCCGAGTTACCAGATTGTTTGTCTGTGCGTTATTTATAGCTCGCACCTAGAGCTTGATCGAAAAATCAAACAAAACAGGATCAAAAATGAGAAGTAATCCAAAATGTGTAGCTACAAAATAAAATCTAAAACATTTATTTATTAAAAAAAACAAATAAATTAAATCTTAAACGCTTTTTTATGGAAACAAGTGCGTAAGGAATATGGAATGGACTAAAGTGGAACTAAAACAAAATCTAAAAAATATGATATGATGATGATGATGAATGATTCACGATAACTTTGTAACGTGTACGTTGTACGCATAGAGTCAATGTAGGTTGTACAAAATTACATTCCGTTTATATATTTTCATGAATATAAACTTAAAAAAAATAATTACAGGATCGATCTTTTGCGGAAAATTCAAAAGCAATGACATAATTTTAAGTCATATGTACATCGAATGTTACTTTCAGTTCCGAGTCCCGCCCGGGGCAAATATTAAAAACAAATGGCTAAACATTTATTAAAACAGATTCTGTATACATCATACATACGGCGTTTAATTTTTTATAAAAAAATTGTGAATAGGTACAATGAAAAACACAAGTTTGTATTTTGTACAGATAGTGCTTAATTACAGATATACTTTTTCGTTCTTTTTAAATGACAAAACATTCAGTTTTAATCTTTAAGTATCATAAGTAAGGAATAAAACAGGACTCAGCCCCTGTATTATGGCCGCTTTTGCAATATTGCTTTTGGTCCTCTTTGTATTTTTATTGTATTAACTGACTTTGACACTCTGGAGACAAATGTGGCTGTAATAATACCCCTGAGCCGGCAATTTAATGTAAGTAGATAAAGTAAGGATAGAGATAGCCATATGTTTTTTTTTTACAGTTTTGTGTTGTTTCTTACACAAGGAAAATAAGTATTCCAGTTTAAGGGTATGAAGTAGGTTTAGTAGGTTCCTTCTTTGATGTAAAACATAGACATGCCTAACTTTACATGCACAAATGCAATTTTAAAAGCAAACATTTTCAGAGAAACATATTCTATTTTCTCATAAACAACTAACGATACTCTTACTTGCAAACCTAATACGTGTCTCAAAAAGGACACGGTATAGAAAGACGTAAAAGAAATGTTTAGGTACTTTGGAATCAAAACAATACTTGATCAAATCAAATACGACGATGAATGATTATGATTACTCGCGGGTGTTTTGCCGACCCAGATAGATAAGTTCGCCTAAATAAATATCGACATCATCTCGCAATGTAAACATGCTGTGTGGGATATAGGTACAAGGTACAAGCGTCTGTTGGACACTGGCCGCGGTTTGCGGTCTACCGCTGCCTGGCGCGGATCTGAATTTCAACATGTCCGCGAACTGACACTTTTTATGGTTACAAAATCCGAAACGAAAGTAAAAAAAATACAAACAATTGACAATAAGGAAAATACTCAGAGAAAGGAAACCGGCGCTGGAAAATAATGATCTTTTATTATTTTAACTAGTCGACCCGGTGAACTTCGTACCGCCTAACCTATTAGTATTTTGTGCATGTATTATACTTACAAAACCTTCGTCTTGAAATACTCTCTATTAAAAAAACCCGCATCAAAATCCGTTGCGTAGTTTTAAAGATTTGAACACACACAGGGGCAGACGCGGAAAGCGACTTTATTTTATAATGTATTGATTAAACAGTTTGTAGTCAAACGATCAATGTTTATTACATAAGTGTCTGAGATAAGTGTATTATATTGAAAAACCAAAATGGTGTCTACATTGACTTGAGATTTTGTCAAAACAACTTGTTAGCCTCTATGTATTTATACCACTGTCAGTTTTAATCTTTACAGTGATCTTTATGTTTATTCTTTATCTTTACAGTTATTTTAAAATAACAAAGCATATTTAATAATCAGGATAGTCTAAGTAATCAGGTAATTTTTTGTATGTTGTACGTGTAAGCAAATATTTTCTAAGCTTTTAAGGGACTGAAAGAAAACGTAAAAGCTTTTCGGTATGAATGAAAATTAAAAGATGGCAAACAAAAAATATTGGCAAGCCCATCCGCCACTCTAGTTCTAGTACGTATAAGGGTACCTACGATTACATTTAAACTTGTTTGCTAACTATAAAAGTTTCGGTACACATTTTTTTTAAATAGTCAGCAAGGTTAGCAAAAGAATAAAATTATTCTTAGTTAATATATGTTTAGAACTTTATTATTAACGTAAAACAGCTGAATGCAGCAACTATACTGCTTCTGCTTCAGCTTCTGCCCCGAAATTTGAATACAAATTGACGTTTTGAAAGTTTTCAACTGTCTTTTGTTTAATTGTTTTGTCCTTTGTTTATTTTATTGGCGAACTAGTCGACCGGGCGATTTTCGTACCGCCTTACCTATTACTATGTTGTGCATGAAGAAAACATATAAACTTTCCTCTTGGATCACTCTATTCTTTAAAAAAAAGCCGTATCAAAATCATTTGCATTAACGATTTAAGCATAAGTACATAGGGACAGACGTGGGAAGCGACTTTGTTTTAAACTATGTATTGATGATGCAGCTACCTAATATAAAGTCCTTCTTAATGACATTTTGATCAGCGTTTTGACTTTATTCGAATACTGTATTTTTTTTTTTTTTAAATAATTTGAACAAACCGACCGTTGTTTTTCCTAAACTTTCACAAAAAAAATCTCGTGCCATTGCCATATTAAACTCGATAAGTGGAAATCGTGATACCGGTAGCTCATTTATTAAAATATAAACACTCAGGTAATGAACATTTAAAAATGAAACGACGCGGATCATAGTCAGCTGTCGGGTTCTAAGAGAACTCGATAGTGATATGAATAGTGGGTACCTCCGATGAGCGATGTCAGTTGAGATGAAAGCAGGGGCAGGGTCCCGCGGGCAGGCTATGTCGGAGGCGAAGGCGGCACGCGGCGAGCTCGGCGACCGAGGGGTCAGTGTCGGACGGAGAGTGGCGCCGCACCTTGCTGCCGCGCGCGACTGTCCGCCTGTCCGCTGCCTTCACACCACAGCTGGCCGATTAAACCCACGGATATTTCTGTAGATCGCTGCCATCGGACAATTCACGGCCGTGCGACCCGGCTCCGACTGGAGCTCTATTTATAAACTTGTTTATATTTTTTATTCGAGCCGATGACTCTTTCCCAAATACCCCCTGTTCTAACCAGTTAATCTCGATAGTGGTAATAAACGGCGACACTAATGACCGCGCCGGGTGGTGGTGGTCGCCGGGCGGCCTCGAGGACCACGTGCAAATCGAAATAGCTCGCATCATCGCAAGTACTCGCGAATTATTACAGTTTTCAGGGAATTTATAGAAACCGGACTGGATAACGAGTTATCGATGCCAGAATGCATTTTGGACGCGATCTCGGTCGTAAAGAGCACTGGTGACAAGGCGTTGGCCGCGGCGCGGGAGGGAGGTGGTGGCTGGTGGTACTCACTCACTACATACCGAGAGCGTCTCGGAGAGGGCACTGCAGAATGCCCCGAAGCCGCCCGCGTGCGTGGGGCTGGCGGGCGGGCTGCCGCCGGGCCGGTCGCGGTCCATGGCGGCGAGCTGTCGGTCGCCGGTGCACTGCCGCCACCACTGGCCGGGCCGGTCGCACTGGGCCGCACTTGCGACACTCGCGCGCGCGCGGTTTATGTAATGGATGCTACGTACGAGCAGCAAGCACCCGCACCCGTACCCGCGCGCCCGCCGCTACGCCACCACCTGTCCCACACCGCAACATTTGGCAACCAGTTCGGTTCAAAACAATAACACTAAATAATTATAGACAAACTATTTTAAGAATACGACACATTTGAACGTTTAGTATTGAGAATAGTTAGACGCACTCTTATAGTGTTAGGTTGGGTGAAGTAAGGTAACAACTGACCTCGCGTTTTGTACAAGTTTATTAGAATAATAGGATGGTGCGTCAACTGCTTCCGTAGCAGACAGATGATTCGTCCACTTTAAGAAGCAGGATAGGGAAATATTCAACTTCTCAATGCTTAGTTTAATAGCGGTTTTCAGAAAAATCTTTTTTTTTTTAGAAAAAAATAAATTAAAAACTACACTAGTGTAAAATATTAAATTATTCTATAGTAATATTATATTGAACTCTTTCCGTACATAAAGATCTAGCGATTTATTCATCGGTGTTCATTAGCGCATTAGTATATCAATACATAGTATAAAACAAAGTCGCTTCGCGCGTCTGTCCCTATGTATGCTTATATCTTAAAAAATATGAAACGGATTGTGATGCGGGTTTTTTTAATAGATAGAGTGATTCCAGAGGAAGGTTTATAAGTATAATACATGCACAAAATATTAATAGGTTAGGCGGTACGAAGTTCGCCGGGTCGACTAGTATAACCTAACCTAACGGACGTCATATTTTACGGTGACATAATATCTCCAACCCGCCTGCCAAGCGTGGCGAGTATGGCAACCCCCCAACCCCCCCCCCCCCTCATGAATAGTCAGCATGTACACAGGCCCCTAGTCCCTGGCAGCCCCGCTATTCCTGACCACGGTAGCGGTTACGGTAACGGCGGGGCAAGGGGTGCTAAGAATCCCCGACGGTCGGCTACCACCCCTTTAAACGACAACTGGCCCTGGCAACACACAACGTCCGCACTTTGAGGACTGACGATATGATTGTTGCGCTGGAAGAGGAAATGAACAGGTTACGGTGGGATATTCTAGGGCTATCAGAAGTCCGTAGACAGGGACAGGACACGATAACCCTGAAATCGGGTAACCTGCTCTTCCACCGGGAGGGCGACCAACTGTCCCAAGGTGGTGTCGGGTTTCTCGTCCACAGGTCCCTCGTTAGCAACATTATTACCATCGACACTGTGTCGAGCGGGGTTGCATACCTAACACTCAGAATATCTAAAAGATATTTGCTGAAGGTCGTTCAGGTCTATGCACCGACCTCGACACACTCAGATGACGAAGTAGAGTCTATGTATGAGGACATTAGTCGGGCCATACATACGCATAAAACTCACTTCAATGTTGTTATGGGGGACTTCAATGCGAAACTAGGCAAGAGAAGCGAGCATGAGTTGAGAGTGGGGAACTTCGGTTATGGGAAACGGAACCCTAGAGGTCAGAGGCTGGCCGATTTCATGGAGAAAGAAGGACTCTTCATGATGAATTCTTTCTTCCAGAAGCCGCCTCATAGGAAATGGACCTGGATGAGCCCTGGTGGTTCTAGGAACGAGATAGACTTCATCTTGACCGACAAGAGACGTATATTCAATGATGTCTCCGTGATTCATAGGGTAAAAACCGGCAGTGATCACCGAATAGTGAGAGGCACATTGAATGTGAACGTTAAACTTGAACGGTACCGCCTGATGAAGTCTACGCTCCGTCCTACCCTCGCTCAGATCGAAAACCCCGAGAGCTTTCAACTCGAGCTCTCTAATCGCTTTGATTGTCTAGACGACGCATCAGTGGACGAGATCAATAACAGGTTCGTAAAAACTGTCCATACGGTCGGATCTAAATTCTTTAGGACTCGCCGTACCGCTAGAACTCAGAAACTCTCTGAAGACACCCTCAAACTTATGGCTGAACGACGCTTGCTTAGACTGCAGTCTCCCGATGATGCTGCGTCATATAGGCGGCTCAATAGACAGATCTCGAAGGCCTTGCGACACGATATCCGTGTCTTTAATACTGCGCGTATTAAGGATACGATAGAGCGAAATAAAGGCTCCAAAGTGTTCGCAAGAGATATGTCTGTTGGGCAAAGCCAAATGACTAAGCTGAAGAGGGATGACGGCAGTATAGCGTCGACGAAAGCGGAAATTTTGAGGGAAATCGAGAAGTTCTACGGACAGCTATACGATTCGGTCACTAAGCCTGTTACTAGTGCGGCCAACGACCCTAGAGCCAAACTAACCCGACACTATACCGAAGATATCCCGGACATCAGCCTGTACGAGATAAGGATGGCCCTGAAACTGCTTAAAAACAACAAGGCACCGGGTGAGGATGGAATCACGTCAGAGCTTCTGAAAGCGGGTGGAACACCGGTACTCAAAGTCCTTCAGAGGCTCTTTAATTCTGTCCTACTCGAAGGGACCACGCCTGAAGCATGGAACAGAAGTGAGGTGGTGCTTTTCTTTAAGAAGGGCGATAAAACCCTTTTGAAGAATTATAGGCCCATCTCGCTTTTGAGCCATGTTTATAAGCTGTTTTCCAGGATCATCGCCAATCGTCTCGAACGAAGGTTTGATGACTTCCAGCCTCCCGAACAAGCCGGCTTCCGAAAAGGCTTTAGTACCATAGACCACATACATACGCTGCGGCAAGTTATACAGAAGACCGAAGAGTATAACTTGCCGCTATGTCTAGCGTTTGTGGACTATGAGAAGGCCTTTGATTCGGTCGAAACATGGGCGGTGCTAGAGTCTCTCCAACGATGCCGGATTGACTATCGGTACATCGAAGTGCTAAAGTGTTTGTATAGCAACGCCACCATGTCTGTCCGAGTACAGGAACAGAATTCGAAGGCTATTCCCTTGAACAGAGGCGTGAGACAGGGAGATGTTATATCTCCGAAACTGTTCACCGCCACTCTAGAAGACGCCTTCAAACTTCTAGAATGGAAAGGGCAGGGCATCAATATTAACGGCGAATACATCACTCACCTTCGATTTGCCGACGACATCGTAGTCATGGCAAGGTCGATGGAGGAACTCAGCACGATGCTCGAAGGCCTCAACCGAGTCTCCCAACAGGTGGGCCTTAAAATGAACATGGACAAGACGAAGGTCATGTCTAATGTCCATGTTCTGCCTACCCCAGTTATGGTTGGGAACTCGGTTCTCGAAGTTGTCGACGAGTACGTATACCTAGGACAAACCATCCAGTTAGGTAGGTCCAACTTCGAGAAGGAGGTCAATCGCCGAATCCAGCTCGGATGGGCGGCGTTCGGGAAACTACGCAACGTCTTCTCGTCCAATATTCCTCAGTGCCTGAAGACGAAGGTATTTAACCAATGTGTGCTGCCAGTGATGACATACGGTTCTGAAACGTGGTGCTTCACTATAGGGCTTATGAACAGGCTCCGAGTAGCTCAACGAGCCATGGAGCGGGCTATGCTCGGGATTTCTCTGCGGGATCGAATCAGAAATGAGGACATACGTAAAGAAACCAGGGTCACCGACATAGCCAAGCGGATAAGCTCGTTGAAGTGGCAATGGGCAGGTCATATAGCCCGCAGAACAGATGGCCGCTGGGGCCGAAAAGTTCTCGAGTGGAGACCACGGATCGGCAAGCGCAGCGTAGGACGTCCACCGACCAGATGGACGGATGATCTGCGCAAGGCTGCGGGTCCACGCTGGATGCAGGCCACCTGCGATCGGTACAGATGGAGAGCCTTGAGGGAGGCCTATGTCCAGCAGTGGACGTCCTACGGCTGAAATGATGATGATGAATATACAAATGATGAACTTTAAAAGGTATAGGTACATTATAAATACCTTAACAATGCTTCATGAATCCACCGTAAACTGCACTGAAAACATCTGGTTAAACAACATAAATAATATGGATATGGTAATTACATTAATTCGTCACGATTTAAACATTTGTCAAGTTTCATAAAATTATATCCTTTAGTAATAAAATGTTAAGAATCCGACGATATGTTGGTTACAATGGACGTAACCAGTCGCTTTTTAATTACGTTTTTAATTGTTGAGTATTTCAGACTTGCAAATTGTGGAAGAGTCAAAAGAGTGATTGGTGGAAAACAAGTGCAATGCGGTACTTACTAATCGAATAAATATTATAAATATACTCATAGAAAACAGAATTTACTTAAAATTTCTATGAAAGTGTAGTTTTTTTCTTCTTTATATAATTCAATAATATTTTCTAGTGATTTTAGCAACTTCCTAAGGCCGACTAAAGCTCGTAACAATGGAGCTGCAAATAAAAGCTTATGAACGGAATATCTGTGGCAAAAATATATCACCTTGTAGCAAGTGCTAGGGATGTTTATTTTTCATATTTTCGATATCATTAAGGTGTCCAACCACACGTGGCGTCCCTCCGCAATGCCTCCAGCCTGCAGCACCTGTGCGGCGCGACGGTTCTGTCCGCCGACTACGCGGTGACGGCCGCTCACTGCGTCCGTAGTGGACAACAATACGTTCTTCGATTTGACAACCTCTGCGAGGAAATACCAACGCCAGCTGTCGTTTTAGAGGTTTATGTGCATAAGGATTATGATAAGTAAGTTGGTAGCAAAAACTTTTTTTTATTGCGTAAAATAGTAAGTAGGTAAGTAAGGTAGGCGGTTCGTATCAACTGATAAATGCAGTCATATCATTTTACTTTTTTTCTTTATAGCTAGTCTTACGAAGGGCCTGACCTAACTATCGGTTAGTAGGACTATTAGGTATTTTGTGCTATTGGTCGACTTATTGAAGTAATTTTTTCTTTATAGGTACAGCCGAGCGCACGACATCGCAATGCTTAAAGTGAAGTTGGACTCGACTTATGACCACCTAGAGAGCAGAAACTTATTGCCGGTCTCTTCATTTGGTATGTCAGGTAAAAAAACAATACTATGTGCAATTCATACGATAAAAAAACACATTTTTAAACTGGCTTGGCTACAGGCAATCGTGCTTAGCTTGACACTTGTCCGTAGCTGTGCTCATATTAAATTGGAATTTATTTCAAGCATCACAAAATTTTTTCATTACCTATTTTAAGGTGACTGCACAATCTACGGGTACGGTGTGAGAGGAGTAGACTCTGGCGTGCTGTCAGCCCGCCTCGTAGCAGCGACTGTGAGGGTGGTCTCGCTGGACGAGTGCCTGGGCAAGCTGGGGCCGTTCATGGCGCCGGATCATGACAGCGGCATGATGTGTGTCGTTGGAGACCAGACTGATTCATGTCAGGTATGTACAGTGGCGGTCTAGGACGGCGTAACAGATTTGTCTATGAACTTGTGCGCCCTAGACTGTATAACCAAAGGACAAAAGCTATTTTTCAATACAGAAAAACCGGAAGTGTTACGTCGTCCTAGACCGCCACTGTACAGTCACGGACTGGGAGGCCGTAACAGATTTATCTATGGTTTCGTCAGCCCTAGACTGTATTGCCCAAGAACAAGAGCTATTTTGCAATACAGAAAAGCCGGAAGTGTTACGCCGATCGTGTCCGCCACTGTACCTAATCAATATATATAAAACTCTTCCGTTACTGACTGACTGACTGACTGACTGACAGACAACGCAGAGCCGAAACTACTGGGCGTAGCGGGCTGAAATTTTGCATGTAGGTTCCTTAAGGAGTGTAGGTGAGCACTAAGAAAGGATTTCCCGAAATTCCCATGGGAACGGGAAAAAAACTGGATTTTTGTGTTTATGAGAAATCTGCGCGAGTGAAACCGCGGGGCAGCCTTTAGTCTTTTAATAATTGTTTTCCCTTTTCTTTTTCTACTGAACTTCTGAACCGATTTTGATAAAACTTATTGCATTTTAGAACACATTTTAATCTGTTTAGTATTCGCCGTGCTTTAAAATAGAAGAGATAGATGTATTTTTTTAAAATAAGTAGAAATCGTTATAATTTGATAGTAAATAAACATGTTAGATAAAAAAAAACGTAAGTACATACCTGTGTGTTTTTAGGGCGACTCTGGAGGGCCCCTGTTCTGCAGTGGAGAGTTGCAAGGCGTCATCAGCCACGGCATGAGTTGCGGAGTGCCAGATGTTCCGTCTGTACTGACCAGCATTGGGGCGCATAGGACCTGGATCGACGGTGTAATGAATGGTCTCTGAACTAAGTTGTAAAATCAGTAAGTACCTACCTAAATAAAAGAAAAACAAATGTTTTTAATTACAAATTATGAAATTACAAAGCAACATAGAGGCGCTTTCTATCAAAATTTAACAGACGTAAATTTACCAGGGAAAATCAAAAAGAAATATCAAAAAATAAAGTAAAAATAGCATTCGATAGAGTCCAAGCCACGTTGTTGCTATAATAAAGTAAAATATGATAAAGATTACTTACCAAATAGGTACATTAAAGAAGCGACTTTTGAAAAGAGAATTAAAAAATATATTTTGCTTAAGATCTTTTAAAATTAAAAGCAATAGTGCAACATCCAATATGTCTATTTTATTCCATTAAAAATATACAACTTTGCATTCACGAACACCTTATACACACACAATACCTATTTAATTAATTTAGTCACGTAATTCGCAAAATTTTCGATTTCTTCCCGATTGGTCTGGAGTGTTGTTAGGTATGGTGAGCAGTCTGTGTAAAATAAATTTCAATATTTATTTTTTAAATTTCTATGGGTTACCGACGGCTGATATGACTGGTAACTTTATGAAGACATACTAAAAGTAATAATTATTATAATTTTTATAAATCGTCACGAAGCCATACAAAAACCTCAAGACCATATGCTTTTATGATCCATCTGTGATAAGTTTAGTGCTATATTGTCCTGTAGTTTTTTATTACAATAAAAGTAATATTATAATGAACTAATAAAACAAGTGCACATCGGAATAAAAAATATATCATAGCTATAGCTAAATGATAAGTATTTTACATTATGTACCCACCTACATCACGAAGACAATATTTAAAAAAAAGTATGTAGTCGTAATGAAAAATCTGTATTTTGTGGTCTAAATAGAAATAATTACTTATCAAATATTTAAAAGACTTACAATATAATAAATACCTTTTATAATCAATATTTGCCATTTAAACACCCGTTTTAATGATTCTTATTTCTAATGACAATCACATCACAGTGGTATACTAAACATGCTAAACATATTTCAAGCTACTTAATAAAAACTGCGATTAAAGTGTAATTATATTTTAAAAGTTTTTTTATTTCATGAATTGCACGCGATTGTAACTAGTCAGAGATGCAACTCACGTAAAAATAAATTATACATACAGGGTGTTTCTGACAAGGCGGTAATAAATCAATGGAGGTATTCAGCTCACCATACCTAACAACTTTCCCAAAGCAACATGGGTCGAAATCTCAAAACGAAAATCAGCTGTCCCGTACATTGACCCCGCCAGCTGATCGAACCAATGTATGGAACAGCTGATATTTTTTTTGAGATTTCGACCCATGTTACTTTGGGAAAGCTGTTAGGTATGGTGAGCCGAATACCTCCTTTGATTAATTACCGCCTTGTCAGAAACACCCAGTATAAGTTAACATAATTGGAAGAGTGCTAGTGATACAAGACAACAGTTAGAAGGCAATATATAATGAACACATTAGGCAGAAAAACTCATTACTTAGTGAGTAAAGTTCCCAAGAGCTTGTAAGATCTAGGAAAACCACTGCTTTTTCAAGAAGAAATAAACTAACAGCAATAATTCACGGTTACAGTTGTTTTTGGACTTAGATTTTTTCATTCTAGGTCAAAATCACTAGCCCAATATTTTCAGAGATATCATATCATATTATAGTAACAAAAATACACAAAGTTTTTTTTTTTTTTAAAGAATTTATGTTTATATAAAGAAGTCATCGTTAAATCACTATAACATATAACTATAAATTCGAATCTTCATAAAATAACACGAGTACTTAGTGATTATTTACAAATAATTCATAAATTATTTTGTTAGTTTTATCAGATGGATCTAAACTACAACCATTTAAGTAAATGCAGCCAGCTTAGGACCAGGAAAACCAAGACTTTCCTTCCTGCGAGGGCGTGGCCGGACTCTTGGGGGACTTCGGAGTCCTGGGGCTCTGCGGCGTGGACTTTCCCGACTCAGATTTCTTGTCTTCTTTTGTCTCTTCGCCGGCTGTGTTTGTATTAAGCTGAAAGATTTTAAAGGTTTAGCAAATGGATTGCCTTCAATATTTACCTTTAGCCTGGGCATTTACGGTATAACGGTTCCGTTAAAAAAAAAAAAAAATTTTATATTAGGTCATTTTAATAACGTTTTCATGTGACAAAGTTGTCCGAGAAAAATATTATGTTTGATTAAAAAATTTAGTTTTAAAGTTCACTTTGACGGCATAATAATATGTATACAGAAATTTAAATTAAATATTGCCCTAAGTTTTCTCAAGTCTACTCTTTATAAATAAAAACAGATATCCTATAATTTTTTCTTGGAGTAAGGAAATAGGTACAGAGAAAGTCTACCGGCCCACATTGGAGATTTACATCAATATATATTGCATTCCTAATACAGTAAACATATTATTAGTTATTGCACTGTTATTGCACTCAACATATTTCACCTTGTCGTTGGTCCGCGCCTGCATGTCGCGCTCGTAGCGGCGCACGTCGGCGAGGCCCATCCCGAGCCACTCGTCCAGCCAGGCGAACGCCTGTCGGTGCCCCAGCACTAGCACTTCGCGGATAGACTGCAACACAATTTATTCATTTTTACAATATGGCTAGACAACTAATATTTTAATCATAAAATGGTGGAAATATTATTCTGTAGAGAACCCTAAATGAATTTCATGTTTTTGGTTTTTAGCAAATGTGACTACAATGTACATTAGATTTGTGTTAAAAATGGATTATCCTCTGTACTAAAAGCAAAGACTAAGTTTTTCATAAGCAAAGCATTCTCTACTATAAGATACTCACTCCCTGCACAAACTCCTCGACCCTGGTCTGCAGGCCCCAGACCTCGAACTTGACGTGTACAGCCTTGTAGCAGCACATGATGGGCTTGTGGGTCTCCCTCCAACCCTCCACAAGTGGTCCGCGCCCTGTCTTCTCTGATTTGAAGAACTTTGGATCTTCTGCTTCTTTATAATGATAGGGATTGATCTCGTCATAGGCAATGTCTAGGAAGTCCACCTCGCGCCGACCGAGCTCTTCGTCAGATAGACCCAGACACTGGATAAAAGAAAAAAATATAATAATAATAATAATAACACATCACACTCAGAGCCCCTAACAGGTAGAAACTGTATCTAGGGTGCCCGAAACATATACAGATACGAACATTCCACCCAGACCAGAAACATACATCAATATTCATCATATCAATATTTGTCCCGCCCAGGAATCGAACCCGGGTGCACACGCTTACTCAGTCCACATACTGCCAACTGAGCCACGGAGCAGTCGTATAATGGAAAATCCGAAACACCATACGTAATGTCTCTGTTCAGTTAAAATCATTTAGCAGAGTAAGTTTGAAATAATTAGAAATAAGTTTATAAAGTTAACATAAATTGAATTTACTATTTGGCAATTAAACCAGCGGCGGTAACATGACGGACAATTTGTCGAAATTGTCGTATCTATCTGTCACTTTTGTCGATCATCTCCATACATTTTCCAGCATTCAAATGTCAAAAGCGATTAAAAGTGACAGAAAGATTCGACAAATGGTCCGTCATGCTGCGGAGGCTGGTCAGTTAATAATAATATAATCATAATATTAACAGTAATTAAATAGTATTACTGTAATCTAAACTATTATCAGCACTACAATACACTATGTACACTACTCACATTCTCTGTGGTCCCATTGTTGTTTTCATATCTTGTTTGTATAGAGATAGAAAACTTAGGTATGAAGGAGCACTAAAACAAAATGTTTTTTTTACTATAATTATTATATCTATTACATTATAAATCATGTATTCTATAAAAAGGAAGTATACTTACAGTGTATTCTGCCAAATGATGTGAACATGCAAAACAAAATTTTTTTATTAAAAACTTAAAATGGCTTAGTGAATTTGTTTTTAGCTACATACTCTACGTACCGGTTATTGTGTATGGGTAGTAGTTCCATGCTTTTTCAGTTATATAAAATATTTTTGGTATCATTGACTGGAGCCAATAAGGCAAGTGACTGAAAATACACAAAAATGCATTATTTAGATACAAATCTTTTTATTTTAGATAATAAGGAAGAAACTCATGAAACCCAGAGTTTTCCAAATTTTGTCATAACCCTTACATAATAATTTATATTAACACTCTCTTAATCGCTATGCTTACACAGAGCATTTGTATATGTTACCTAGACAAATGAATTCTCTTCTCAGTGAACTGGCCTCTTCCATTCACTTCATCATTGACTTCCTCATTAGCAACTACCTCCACCCCCTCACCGTTACTGGACTGCTCAAAGCTATGGCGTGCTATCATATACAGCTGCCCAATTTGATACTGAAATTTTGCAAGAAATCTGTTAATTTCTCTGCTGAATGTGGGTTATTATATAGAGGCATAGTGTAGTTAATTTTCATTGATACTAAGAGTTATAAGTTTAGTAAATAAAATATCACCCTCAGAGCCCCTAACTAGGTAGTAGGTAGAACCTCTATCTAGGTGCCCCAAACGCATAGCTACAGACACGAACAACACACCAAGACCAGGAAACAAACATCGACATTCACCGGGAATCGAACCCTGTGCACCCGTAAGATGGATTGGGAAAATGTAAACAAAGTACCTCTTCTACAGTCATAGGCATACAGATCCTGTACTCCTTCGTAAGAACCATGATACCCACTGACCGGATTATGTTCAAAAAGAAGGAAGCAAACTGAAATTGCTATTTTACAAAGTAAATAGAGGTGCGAGCGCCTCGGTTTTAAGTAAAATTATTGAGAGAGAAGTTAAATCACTACATTAAGTACCTACCTACCTACCTACCTACCTACGTTTGCTAGCACAGACCAACTAGAGATACAGAATAGGTAGGTAGGTAATAGTTTATTACAGCATCAGTCAGTCAGTTTGAGAAAAACCTGAATGAATGAGAAAAAATGACATGAATGACAATATAAATGTTTTTTTTACAGTGGCGATTTCATTACAGGCAAAGGAACATTATTCCATACAGCCATGTTTTCAATAGTATTTTCCACAGAACAAGGAAGATGCTCTCTCTCTCTAAATAGAAATCGCGAGTAGGCGGAGCCCGCGTGCTTATCATTAGCTCTGCAGTGCCTATTCGTAGTTTTTGACAGATTTGTTATGCTCAGTTGCTTTAAGCTTCTTGTAAACAAACCACCAGGAAAAATATGAAAAAAAAACCCACTAAAATGCCATATTGTGCTGTGTTGGAATGCAAAAATTAAAGTCGGGGACTTAAAAGTACTAATTATGCCGTATCATTACATCGGTAAGTAATATTTCACTGTATTTTTAAATAAATTTGAAATTATACATGAACAAGAAAACAAAACCATAAGTGAGAAAATGAAAACACCCTAATTACGGAGCAGTAAAATTGAATTTTCATTGAAGCCTGTGAGTCCTGTGACTGTGACTGTACCTTCTTAGCGTTCTTCTTTATCTATGGTATTAGACTCATGACTTTTTCTAGAACATTTTGACAACAGTATAATGGAAATCAGTTAGAGATTCTCAACATGATGAAAATCTATCGATAATTTTCTATGATAAAAATCTATCGATAATAATAATTTTCAGTGAAAAAAAAATAGGTATTCGCTTCGACTTGAAAACCTCTACCTTTTTTTCGGTTTAAAATGTGATTTACTTTAAAGTTAATTTCTTGAATACGAATGAAATTATATGAATCTTTCAACTTAGACTCTTGCGTATGAATGAAATTATATTAGCATCATCATCATATTACAATAATGTTGTAATATGTAAAAAATAAAGTCGCTTTCCGCATCAGTCCTTAGGTATGTTTAAATCTTTAAAAATACAGCTAATTTTAATGCGGATTTTTTTAATAGATAGAGTGATTTAAGAGGAAGGTTTATAAGTATAAAACATGCACGTTCTAATAATAGGTTAGGCGGTACGAAGTTTGCCGGGTCGACTAGTATTGTATAAAGACAAGTCGTCACTCTTATAGTGTGCTATATTTTATTTTTCTTTTCATTTATTTACAGCCCGTGTTACTGGATCACCTTGGGCCAAGCTCAGAACCTAATACACTTAAGCATAAACTTGAAGATGGAGCCATCATGAAAGCTTCTTAAGCTAAGAGGAGTTTTACCTAGAGAAGAAAAAATGCTAAATATTATGTATTAAAAAAACCAAGATTAGTTAAGAGTTTAAGGCAAGTAATAAATAAGCAAGTACTTCGATATTAAATAAGATAAAATAATATAAATATAAAACCCATCTTGTTTTATTGGTCTATCTACCCATC
This sequence comes from Euspilapteryx auroguttella, assembly GCA_951802225.1. Classification (NCBI taxonomy): domain Eukaryota; kingdom Metazoa; phylum Arthropoda; class Insecta; order Lepidoptera; family Gracillariidae; genus Euspilapteryx; species Euspilapteryx auroguttella. The sequence goes on from OX637654.1 coordinate 6,029,688, forward strand.
CACCTAAATTGTTTACTTTGGTTAAAATAAAGCTTCATTTAAAGTACAGTACTTACTCCAAAATTAATAATGCGCATGCAGATTCGCTAATTGTCGATTTCACGGAAACACCTGAATCAAAAATCATAATTCTACTAAATAACGCATGCAGAAAATGCACTTAACCTCCTTAAATACATATCGTCTTACGTCGCTTGGGAATACGACCGTTGTCGAACAGTGACGAAGATTTCTATGCGCATTATAACTTTTGCAGTACTGTAGGTATATACAATTTTATAACTAAACACATTTTTATTTCTGAATCTCTATTTATGCGAAGCATAACTGTTGAATAAAAAACGACATTGGAAATAAATAAAAATTAAACTGTACACTAAAATAAACTTTGTTCTATGAGCGACTGGTTTTTTCATATGATAATACCAATACATCGCCAATCACCAAGAAGGCCGTTTGCGTAGAATACACATAGATTTTCGTAAAAAAAAAAGTAATTGTTACCTGTAGCCTTAAGAAAGAAAGTTGTATATCGATAGGTTTTTCTCATCGACAAACTTTCTCCCGCAATATGTACATCCCTAGCTTAGTTTTTCATTTTTCGACGTAGCCACCTAGTGTTTAGTAGCGGTAGTACAAAAGCTGTAGTTCCATCTAGCGTCGAATAGTAAAACTAGGAACAATGCGTGAGGATTTTAAAGCAAAGAGGATGTATAGCTTTCTACCATGTCTTTGGAAAAACCTAATTTCATTCTTTTATCATATGTATGTCATCATTATCTTAAGTATTTCATAATTGTTATTTGATTTTGATCTTTGTTTATTTGTAAAAAAGGTTCATAGTCTACTTCAAAGTTTTGTCATGTAGATCTTTTCGGCTTTGTCGTTAATCACCAATGGTAGCTTGGATTTCATAGTGAGCGTTTGGTTTATATGAGTGAGTTTGGACACACTGGTTTTAGTACTAAAATCTCATGATGCTATTTCTATTGTATTCTCTTGTTCTGTGGTATTTTCTGTATATGACGGTCCCACAACTAGATGCTCTAGAGTAAAATTTTTCTATGGTCCCAACGTCCCTTAAATATATTTTCGCTTTACGGAAAAACTCCGATAGTTGTCATCATTTCAGCCGAAAGACGTCCAGTGCTAGTCATAGGCCTCCCCCACATAACGCCACAGCGACAGGTCTTGAGCGACCCTCATCCAGTGTATTCCCGCAGCCTTCACCAGGTCGTCTGATCACCTTCCAGGGGGTCTGTCACTCTGCGTCTTCCGTTTCGTGGTCCGATTGTCACTGGAGCCGAAAAGTTCTCAAGTGGCAACCACAAACCAATAGTTGTGGTTTTTCTAAATTTATAAAGCATTTTAGAGTATTGATTATGTACCTATTTTATGTAGCAGTAAATTAATGACAAATAGAGAACATATTTCTTAAAACAATGTATTTTATTATGTGTAATTCTGTGTCCTAAATAACTAACATTAAATTAATTTAAAAACATATTAATTACAGGGGTTATTGGGCTCTGAGTGTTATGCATTATTATTTATTATCAGATAGGTGTGCATCCAACGGTACAGCATGTCTGTTGTGTAGTAACTACAATTTAATGTGCATGTAACACATACCTATGAAATATAAAATTTAGGATACAAAAATGGTTGCCAGGTCATCACAGTCATAGGTCCTTTTTAAAAATAGGTCAACCAATGACATACCAGTTATGCTATGAAGACCTGTGTTGATAGGCAATGCAGTCAGCATGATGTATGTAGAACCTCCTGGCTCTAATGGCCCCAGTTTTCTATTTGAGATGCCACACCAAATAAGACTAGCATCCTGCAAAGACCTCAATTTTAGCACCAAGTCCAAGTTTCTATCAGTGGCATTGGTTATTTTACATTTGAAGTCAAATGCTTTGTTGGCAACTATGTTGTTTGGCAACTTTTCAAAAGTGACCCGCAGGTCACCAAACTCTGGCGGCATTCTCTGCAACTGGCTAGTCTGCAGCCTCCCCTTCTCTCCAAGGTTTGAACGCCATACAATGTCTAGTTTGCCAATATTTTTGGCAGCAGCTAAGAGTTTAATATCTTTAGATATATTCTCTTTGGGTGTCAAGCAGTACAAGTACTGGCAGCTTTCCTGTGGTTGCAGCAATGTGATGTCTCCAAAAACTGAGCTCCCATCAGCACATTCATTTAATGATTTCACAGAGAATTGCTGTGAGCTCTCCAGGGCCACTTGTTCCAGAATAATTGGTCCAGAAGTTATATTCTGCACTTGAGCCTCTAAAAAAACGTCATCTGACTCAGCATTCCAGAACTTTGTTTTAACATCTAGTGGCTTCATTACTTCAAACTTGAAGAACTTCCGGAATGAAGTGAGAGTGTTATAATTGGACATGTATGTGACTTCACAGACCAAGATATGAGTGCCAAGGTCCTTTACTTCGTGGTGTATAACATCTCCAATAGTTTCTTCTATTCCCAGCAGTACGGGCACCTGCCCTTGTGAGGAGGACAGTGGTATTCTTTGTGAATTCGTCTGGAGATCAGCCTTAATGGAGACACTCTGCACTGCTTGATTACTTTGATTTTGTATACAAACATAGCATGAAAATGTTTCACCTAGGTAGATGTTGCCAAAGCTTTGTGGTAAAAGCAGGAACTGGCCTGCTGCTATGGTTTCCATTTGAGTGACAGCAGTTGGATCATCTTTTAGAAAATTGTTTAGGATGTTTCCTGGTAAGTCCTTGGAGTCGCAAGTTACAATATTAGGGCTAACTAGGGCTGGTTTAGTAAGTCTCATAACTTTCAAAGCCACTAGTTGATCAGAAGCTTCTTTTGGATCCATTGTGAAGGAAATAGGGGGATTGTGGTTTAGTATGTATATCCCAGCAAGCGCCAAGTAGAAGTAGAATTTACTAAAAGGTAATGTTTTCTGCAGTGTTGCCGTTTAAAGAAAAAAAAATGCGCTAAACTCATGCCAAAAATGCACCAGATTCCTACTAAATTTTGGGTTCTGAAATCCGCTAAAATGCGCTAAATGTTTGCCAAAATTGCACCAGTTTTCCACTAAGTTCCGTTAATATTACTTGAATATTTTTTTTTTCTTCAGAAATTGACGAAATATCCTCTTATAGTGCGACACAAAAATCTAGAAATTAAAAAGTGGCAACACTGTATCCAAATTTGTCGGATTTTTGGTGTATTTTCTTTCGCTCAGTTTAGGCAGGCAAAAGTTCATAGTCCATACAGCCGAAATTATCTTCACACTTGTCACCAAAACCTCCTTACCATAGACTTAATTAAGTCTATGCGTTCATTGGGTTGCCAATGTTGAAAAATGTTCCTGATTCTTAAGAAAGATATTTAATCTTTTTCGTAAAAGATTTGTACAGATAGATGCTCCTGGGATTGTAACTCAGTCAAGAATAGCATGTAGGGGTCTTCCACAAGGTTCAGTCTTAAGTCCTTTATTATATAATATTTATACTCACGATCTGGATTTTTCTATTTGCACTAACGGTGTTTCTGTATTACAGTATGCTGACGATATAGTTCTATATTGTACAGACGAATCAATAGAAAGAGCAACAATTACCATGAATAAAGCTCTGAAGAAATTAAATAATTACCTTTTAAAAAATAAATTAACATTGTCTCCTGCTAAAAGTATTGGGGTTTTATTTACTAGGAAAACTAAGCCTCCTCCCATCTTTTTGTATTATAATGATCAAATTATCAAAATTGCTTCTGAAGCCAAGTATTTAGGAATAATTCTTGATTCAAAATTAACAGGTTTATCCCATTGCTCTTATATATGTAATCGTTGTGAAAAACAAATTAATATGTTAAGATGTCTTGCGGGTGTGTGGTGGGGTAGCCACCCCACCTCTTTAAAGCTAGTTTATAATGCTGTTATAAGGAGTGTATTAGATTATGGTACTTTTCTGTTAACTTCCGGTACTAAGCAATCATTTAAAATTCTTGACACAGTACAGCATAAAGCATTGAGAATAGTTACAGGTACTATGCGATCGACTCCCAATTCCCATCAATGCTTTGCAAGTGGAGGGTGGAGATCCTCCACTACATCTGCGTAGACAGTATCTCTCGGACAGGTTCTTGTTCCGGTTAATTAATTTTTCAAATCATCCGTTATTTGCCAAGTTAAAATGTCTCGACAGTCTTGTCCAAAACTCCAGATTTCACATCACAGTCAGCGCGAAAAGTTCAACTTCGACCTGACTGGCTCAAGTATCATATTAGCGACTCGGAGTAGACTCGCAATCATTCGTATTCAGAGACGAGTTTCGCTGCCACTTGGGCTTGACTTCGCGAAGTTCAAATATTTGGCACAGATGCAATAGTTTTCATCTCACAATGGTAAAACACCACAAAATTTTATCGATTGTCTATGCTCATGGACACCCTATTTAAAAAAAAGTTGAAAGACAGAGAGAGTATGTTGTATTATTTCGTACATCGAAAAGGGATGGCACATTGAATTACCTATCGCTACCTTATAGGTTAGAAACGTTTGTTTTGATTTCAAAGTATTGGGTTTTATTAAAGAACAAATCACTAGAAAAAACACGCTTTACAGAATGGAATTCCAGTGCTTATCTTTCGGCTTCTTCATCAGACCTTGAAGCCCTAATTGTGGTCAAAGTTACAAAATTACAAGACTTTTCTAACAACTTCACACACAGCTTCGATACCGATGTTTCATAAAGTTTCAGTTTATACATATATCCTCCGGCTCCGTCATCAGATCAGTTCTACAGTACAATATTATTGTATTGTCATCAGAAATACACACTGCTGCCAATTTTCATGACGCTTTGCTACGACCCTTGGAAGATGAAGAACTTAATTTTGTTCCATTACATAAGGAGCAAAGGCAAAACGATCCACTGACCAAGCCGTCCCCGAATGGAAAACAAGAGAAGGGAAAAGAAGTGTAGGCAGACCACCAGCCAAATGGACCTACGATATAAAGACCATTGCTGGGGAAACATGGATGAGACTGGTAGCCGCTGAAGCGAACTGGAAAATACTTGGAGGCATTCGCCCAGCAGTGGGCTTATATATGATTGAGGTAAAGGAAGAAAAGGTTAATACAGGTCAACTTCATTCAAAATTTAGGTTTTTGGACTCATTCTAGAGATTGTTTTGTGAATTTATTAAATCTTTATAAAAACATTAAAAGGTTTTGTTTTTAATTATAAATTCTAACTAACCTAAACACATTTTAACAATAGCACACACACTTCCACACACGCATAGCCTGTATTGTTGCAAATAATAAATTTTAGGTAGCGGGCCGCAGTTAAAAATTACAGTTAATTTTTTTATTTTGGTTAGTGGGATGTGTAGTAATTATACAAAATAAAATGGAAAGAATGTTAATATGTTATACTAATAAAATACATATTATTATTATTATGATACAAAATAACTATTCAAAAGAAAAAAGTATAACCCTATTGTAGTAGATCACGCCAAGTATTTAATATAATCAGATTTTTCTGTTGAGTCACAAGGACATGATTAGACATGAGAGCTGAACCTAGGTTACTACAGTTGAGGAGTTTATGGAATTTAGTTTACTGCAAGAAAGTGCAATAGTTTTAGGAAAAGCAATTTAATTTATTAGAAATTACTTACCTACCTAGATTTTCTTGAAGCCAAGAGGTAACAAGCAGCAGTGTGGTACTTACAGCTTAGGCTAATAATCAATGTATATAAGAGATAACAAAAGTCAATCCAGATTCAGAGTGAGCAACAACTTATTCGCTACATATATTTTAAAAATTATTGATTTGACGCAGACCTATACCCTATCAACTTACATACCTCCAACCAGAATAATAAGTGGGTAAATAAAAATTACATTTAAAAATAGGTGTTTCAATTAGATTCTTTAATTTCTTTTCAAGTAAGTACTTAGGTATAAAATAGGTCTAAAATATAATTCCTGAAGACGAGACCAAATAAAGTTTTTTATGATTTTTCAAACCATTAACTGCTGGTGCTGCTGCTGTATCATGCTCCACAAATCATTCGTAATACTTATAATGTTTATAAATTCTTAAACAAGAATCTAACAACAAAATTCTTGGATGTGGCCAGTCTTGTGTTTTCCGACCTGCAAGCATGGGTATCTTTTCCATACACAAATGGTTATCCATTCTATAGTGGTCCAAACTTTAAAGAGGGTCCTGGTAAGACAATTTCCGCAGTCAGTTATTATGTTAGATAAGTAGATTAGCAAAAAGAACGAAAAACCGAAAAACCAATCAACTCAGATCAGAAACAAAAACAAGCAGTGATATTTTTTTTCAAACAATTGATTGATTACTTTCGTGACTGTGTGTGGTATTGATAGAAATGTCTTGTCCTAGCCGTCGCGAGTGCTAGCCAAGTGCTAAATTTGGTGACTCGGGGCGTCTCATGCTTCGCCAAGTGACAGGGCACTGAGATCACTACGATACTCGACTGTGAATATGAATTTCGAGCGGAGAGCGAGTTTACGGGCGATTTTGACAGTTCGGAGTGATACTCAGTGCTGCAACTCGACTGTGAATGTCAGCCTTAAGACTCCTCCATATCAGACATAAACCATATGTTTTTTGCATGCCCTCGGTTTAACAGAGAGTCCTTCCTATATTCTTTACTTTCCTATTCTGTTCCTTTTCCAACTTCCATAACATCGTTGTTATTATTAAAAGAACCCAATTATTTATAAATATATATCTTTGTTTATTATAGAAAATAATATAAAAATATAATTATAATTTTTATGTTTATATTTGTTATTTATTTATTCAATTTTAATTATTTCAGTTATATCGGTAATATTATATAAGTATTATATTTTTTTCTGTCCTGATCCTTTTTCCTTAGTCTTAAGGTGGTAACTCTCGCTATGGCGCGAAATTCAAATTTTTTCGTGTTTTTTTATTTATTCTGGCGAAAGTATACATTTTTAATAAAGTTTAAATGAATTCGCGTATGTAAAAAACCATCTCCCACGTTGCAATACAACGTTTTTGGAAGACAGGCCAACAGATTTTGTGTCTAAGGGGTAAAAGGCCAAAAAACAAGTTCCTTGAATATACACAAAATCGGTAACTCTGTCTATCAAAAACGATATATCACAATGTGGGAAATAGGTTTTTTTTTACGTACGCGAATTCATTTAAACTTTATTAAAAATGAATACTTTTGCCTAAATAATTAAAAATTGTGAAAAAATTTGAATTTCGCGCCATACCGTGAGTTACTGCCTTAACCCTAACGCACTAGGACTGTTTTTTCGCGTTTACGTTTCTCCCCTTTCAATCAATCAAATAATAAAAACTTGTAAATGGCTACAGGCAAAGCCTAAGCCCAAAACACAAAAAAAAAAACAGAAAGATAAACAAATAAAAATAGAAATATGTGAAAATAAATCATTTAGAAGATAATTTTAGTGGTTTTCAGAGTTTAACAGCCAAAATGATGATACAAGGATTATGTTGATGATAAAGGTTAGAAAACAGGAACGACCGCTAGACGATCGTTACACTATGACATCATTTTAGACGTTTTTCAAACAAAAAAAATATCTCGATGTCCATTACGTCCATCTCCTTCGGGAACTGAATCTAACTGATGCAAGGAACCGCGCGGTTTATTATCCGCGCGGATAAAAATCCGCTGTTGCGGTTTAATTTCCGCGGTTCAAAAAGTTGGTATTTAATTTTCAACCTTATTCATAGGCCCCGAACGCACAGGAGAATTTTTATCCGCGCGGAAATTAAACCGCAACAGCGGATGTTTATCCGCGCGGTTTTTTATCCCTTGGTGCGGACACTTCCATAGGATTCAATATGTTACATAAAATCCGCGCGGAAAAAACCGCCTGTGCGTTTGAAGCCTACGTACGTACTGTCTAGTCTAGTGTAGGTACAGTGGCGGACACGAGCGGCGTAACACTTCCGGTTTTTCTGTATTGCAAAATAGCTCTTGTTCTTTGGTAACACAGTCTAGGGCTAACGAAACCATAGACAAATCTGTTACGGCCTCCTAGTCCGTGACTGTACATACAGCCTATCTCTAGTTGGTCTTGGTCTGTGCTGCCGTCTTGCCTTGCTTTGTATCTCAAGTTGGTCTGTGCCTTACTTGCTGCACTCTTTTTTTAGGTACCTATGTACCTACGTAAGTACACCTATTGTAAAATAAAAACTAGTAGGTACCTACCTATCTCTAGTTGGTCTGTGGTAAAAACTTCGATAACTTACCTACTCAAGTACATAATCGTAGAAAATCAATCCCTATTTTATTTACAATTTAATTTAATCGTGAAGTTGTTTTGTCCAGAATGCAGAATAACTACTTTGTTGGCTAAAACAAACAGGTAGTATAATAAAAAAAAAACAGTGAATAGTGATACAGTCACGCAGGTGTTTGTATGATGTGGCCCAATAATCTCCATCGTCGTAATCTTGTAATGAAGTGCATGTCTTGAGTAGGTACATAGGTATTTTGTTGAGTAGGTAAAAACAATTTCAGAAATGGCATATCAGACGTTTCTTCAAGAGTATATGCTCATCCCTCCTGTTACAAGAGCCTATACTACTGCCTGTGTTGTGACTACTTTGGCTGTGGTAAGAAACAACGGAATTTTTAAGCAATACTATCCCGGCGAACTTCGTATCGCGCCTTACAATTAACTTCCCCTACATTTTTCCATATTTCCCAACCTTTTAAACCTTCGCTGGACTACTACGAACATTTCAAAACCATAATCTATAACGGCCCGGCAGCTGTCAAGTTTCAGCGAGACTAAAAAAGATAAAAGAATTCAAAATTTCATTTATTTAAAGTATAACTTTTCTAGTTGGGGAACTCCCCTTGTAAGTTACCTATGATAGATATACCTACATTTCTTCTGAGGTATTTTATGTTAGAATTTCTATCTTAGGCTTACTAATATAATTATTATCTTTTCAGCAATTAGACTTGGTGTCTCCTTTTCAACTTTATTTCAACCCAATTCTTATTTTGAGGAAGTATCAATTATGGCGACTTATCACAACATTCCTGTTTTTTGGGAACTTAGGATTTAATTTCTTCTTCAATATGATATTTACATATAGGTACTGTCGAATGTTAGAAGAAGGATCCTTTAGAGGGCGGACAGCTGATTTTGTTGTAATGTTTTTGTTTGGAGGAGTTTTCATGGTTGTATCCTTTTTTTAAATAAAACCTAATCTCACTTGTTTATTGTAATGTTCTAAAACTTTTAATATAACACATAACACACTTAGAGCCCTAACTAGGAATAACCTGTATCTAGGGCGCCCGAAACACACACAAAGATGTACATCACACCCAGACCGGAAACAAACATTGATATTCATCATATCAATATTCCCCCCCCCAGGAATCAAACCTGGGTGCTCACGCTTACTCAGTCCACATCACTGCCAACTGAGCCACGGAGCAGTCAATAATAATATAATAGTAATGAACTGCTGAAATGTTTCCCATAGTGATTGTAAATTAGGGTAACAAAACAACCTGTACCAAACCAAAGATCACTGCTAATCATCGTCATCAAAAATCTAGGTTTTGACATTAAATATTATGAGCCTACCTAACACTTTACAATACATTTTAGACATTGTGGCATTTTTTGATCTCATGAATAAAGTGTATGAATAAAGTGTGGGTGCATTAGCTTTGGAATGTATAAAATTGTGTGTGATATAAGTTTTCCTATACATTTAAACAGTTATGTGGCTTGTTTGTTAACTTGCTGTTCCTAGGCCAGGCCTTCACCATCATGATTGTTTATGTGTGGTCAAGGCGTAATGTTTTTGTAAGAATGAATTTCTTTGGACTTATGAATTTTCAGGTAAGAAAATAATATTTTGTTTTTAATATAGGTAATTCAGAAGATTTTACAGACTAAAATTAGTATTTGCTTGTATCTAGACATTCATCTTCATAACTCTGTAATTAACATTTAAAAAAACTTGAAATGTTAGGTACAGAGTTCTGGTTCTGAATCAAGCAGGATAAAATGTTATCCGGCAGGACAGAGATCAGAAAGTGTACCATAATAAACTTCAGGTCGATAATAAACTTCAATAACAGGTCATATTATAGTTGTATCAAGAATTTTAAACTGAAATAAAAGTTCTGAAATATCTCTACTTACAGGCTCCATATCTGCCCTGGGTACTTCTGGGGTTCTCGGTCCTTCTTGGAAATTCAATATCTGTGGATCTGGTGGGGATGGCCATTGGGCACATGTATTTCTTCCTTGAGGATGTGTTGCCACAAAAAACTGGACGGGAAAAAATCCTGAAAACTCCACACTTTCTGTAAGTTACGCAGCATTATTGCAGGCTCTAGAATTATTATTATTATTGAGTTAAACATATACTATTAAATCATTTAACCTACAAATACATTAAACTTCAGGCCGTATTTAAAGGCACGCGGGGCGTTGCGCGGTGCGTCTTGCGGGGCGTGCTGCGATTAAATCAAATTTATATGTAACGAGCTGTCCCGGCTTACTTCGTTACGCCATAGAATATAAGATACTACTAAAGACTTGGCTCTATAGACTATGTTTTTTTGACTGCCCAGAATGGGCGAGTAAAAAAACAAGCAACAACAACAACAAACTACCTGTCAAAATATGTAAACAACGGAAAAAATATTGCACCTTGGGTTACATTATTTGAGTTTAAGTAAGGATCCCTAATTTTTTTGTAAATCTAAAATAGCCTATGACACTCGGGGATAGTGTAGCTTCATACCAGTGAAAGAATTTTTCAAATCGGTTCATTATTTCCGGAGCCTATTCGTTATAAACAAACAAACAAACAAATCTTTCCTCTTTATAATATTGGTATAGATGAACAATGTATGAGATCGTTTACGGAGACGCGTTGGGCGGCGCCGCCGGGCCCTGCAGCGGCGGTGCCCGCGTCGTTTAACCACAATGTAGATAAGAACAGTGAGTTGTCTCGGCAGCGTCCTTGAAGTTCGGCGTTTCGGCCGTTTGTACGAAGATGTTCTACTGTTCATTATCTTTACCGTGGTTACGCTTCAAGAACAAAACATATGCCTATGTTCGATATCGTATGAGGAGACGCGTCGGCGCCCGCTGCGGTGCCCGCGTCGTCGCGGCAGCGCTAAGGCCCGCACGACGCCTCGCGCAACCCGCCGTAAATGAGACCTCAAGGTCTTTTAAAAATAGTTATGTCCCCTAAATTAACTAAGTACTAATTTAACACTTCAAAACCAAAATCATTATGATTATTTTTATATAGTAGATAGATAGTTGTAGTAGATTTAAGATTAGGTGGAGCCAGCAGGGTACAGCTGATAATAAAGTGTGCAGCATAAAATGTATGTACTCGTTATCTATTTCAGTAAGAAGCTGCTGGACCCGGCACCGGAGGATCCGGAGTACGAGCCGCTGCCGCACCTGGCGGGCGCGCGGCCGGGCGGGTTCGACTTCGGCGGCGCCGGCGAAGCGCCTCCCGTGCCTCCCGCGCCTGCGGGCGACGACAACAACGCTGACAGATAGGCGTAACCTGTCTCGTTGTTTCCTGGGTTGATTACTCATATCCGCCCAATTAAGCCAAGTGTACATTGTTTATATTATGCCCGCCAAATTTTCTTTAATTTTTACTTGTTTTATTAATACACTATGTAAATAGCAATACAGGGTTTCGTTTAAAAATTGTAATTGTCTGAATATGTTATCTTTCTATTAAACAGTAGAATACTCTGCTTCTGCTACGTACAGTCAAGGACTAGGAGGCCGTAACAGATTTGTCTATGGTTTCGTCAGCCCTAGACTGTATTACCAAAGAACAAGAGCTATTTTGCAATACAAAAAAACCGGAAGTGTTACGCCGACCGTGTCCGCCACTGTACGTTGCCAAATAAAAACTTAAGAGCTCTTTTTCTAAGTTTGGCCCAGTGGAAAGACACCCTTATCTGCGAATCCTACATTACTGATTATTTAAAAACAAATTGTACGATCCAGTTAATTATTCAATTCTAGTACAAAAACATAATTCGTGACTATATATGTCGTAGTAAGATTTGATAATTGGGCTGGTATACTCTTATTCTGATTGGTTCGTTAAAATATCCTTTGACGCTACAGAGAACCAATCAGAATAAGAATTTACCAGCAAGCAATAATCTAGCCAATCAGAGTTATGGCAGGTTTCAAATTTTTCAATTATACTAGGTTATTTTGCAAAAAAAACTGCTTTATGTCAGGATGTTTGAAAAAAAAGTAATGCTAATATCGAATTATCTGGGTTTTTGCAAAATCCCTAGTTTTTTTTTGCAAAATACCTAATTATCAAACCTTACTACAACATATATAATTAAACTTGACCTTGCCTATGTCAAGTCAGTGATGACTAACCAAACTGGATGAAAAAATAATATTGTGAATAGTTGTAGCCGTGAGATATGTGTTATCAGTTACGTATAAAATTTTAAATAAATGAAATAATACCCAATAGTTAAAAATGTAGTCTGAGTTAAATATAGAAGATTTTTTAACTATTTGTGATTTGTTATGTTAAATATTTTTTTAATGTAAGTATAGGTGTATAATTATGGGAAACATAAAAATGTACAGTGTGAACAAACGCTATTTTAGGAAATTATATTTACTTAATTTAAAAACAAAAATTACTTATATAGCTAAGTAATTATGAATTTTTGAGACAAAAAAAAACCAAAATATTGCAAATCATCTTTAATTAAGTATTTTCACAGATTTTAAAATTTTCATAGATTTCCAAATTCTTTAATTAGTGATCAACGATTATGTAATAATATTGATTGAACTACTACTAGTCTAAATACATACAAGTCCTTTCAACATTACTTTTTTAGTTAGTTAATCAATGTAATGATGCAGACACAAGAATAAATATGTATTTACATATTTATTCTTGACACAAGAATAAATATGTATTTACATATTTATTCTTGTGTCTGCATGCATGTCATGCATACATAGTTCTTTATTCTCCGGTACAAAATGAGAGATGAACAAACATAAGACTACGAATTTTGCACCAATCAACATAATTCAAAAATAATAGATTCTTACTATCTAAACACACTATGTCAAAAAAGCCTCCGAAGTTCCATGGCTGTTTTATGTTCAATATGATCAAACATTAGCGGCATTATAAGGAATCATACTAGTTACTTACTAGTCTTATAAAAGCGAAACGGAAAAACTACTGATCCTAATATGACGTAACTTCAAAGTTTCAAAAGCACATTGGATATAATGTTTATTGATCGTGTGTGAATTTTTATTGTAAAATAGGAATTTTGCCCGGCATTCGCAGTTCTTTGGTTGCGCATTTTCGGCATAGTGTGTTCACCTAAATCACTAAATTAATTCCAAATCCAATGCACAAAGAAATTATCACACAAGAAATTAGTACATATATTGTATCGGCACCGCGCGAGCGGAGCACGTTCGTTATATTATAACCTATCAACAACAAATAGTTAAATTATTTTCAGTCTTCATTCTAACATCAAAGCATTTACGCTCTTTTCTAATGTTGCAGTAATATAACAAATGCGCAAATTTATAAACCGACCGAACTATCACAACGCAAAACATGACGTACGTACAGTACAATAGGACGTATAAAATATAAGAAAAAGAAATAAATCTACAAAAATAAATTGGACTAAAAGATAATATTCATTCACTATAAGGCAGATAATCATTATATCTACTGAAATATTTAATGAAACAATGCTCATTAATTGCACAATAAGGTTAAGTATTGCTTAAGGTCAGTGTGGGCAAGTCCGACATACTTTTCTCCGAATTCACTTTGAGATTAAATAAGTACTGATATTTGCATTCTACGCCGATTTATGTGCTCGAAGGTAATAGAGTATGAAATGTTTTTTTATTTACCAATGCAGAAAATATATTCACTTTCATAAGCTTCGAGATATAGATATTTAAAAAAAAAAAAAGAAAATAGACGGACTTCCCGCAAATGAAGGGCAAGTCCGTCTAGTGGTTTATTATCAAAATCTTCTATGGAAATACCCTTGAGAAATTCTTTCAGATGATAACGGCAAATGGCTTGGCACTTTGGTTTTAATTCCGTTTTAAATACAGTTGAGATTTCGATGATAATCCAATTTTATCATTTTTAGGGCAAGACCGTCATATCCAAGCAGGCAGGGGTTGTAAACTTTTTTTTATTTTAAACAAAATAAATAATTGTGTATATAAATGACCCCCATTATAATGACATGTGCTAGAGGCGATTTCGCCATGAAGTCCATCTTCATTATACAATAAAATCAAGCTCAAAGCTGTTCAAAAGTTGATTCACCAAATTACACTATACTCAAGGTTTACAATATCTGATATTAAGGGAATTCCGTCATAGACGGACTTTCCGATTTTTACTAGACGGACTTCCCAACTTTAATATTTGAATGTTATGATTCTTTTTGGATGAGAAAATTGTTTAAAACAAGTGATTTTATCAAATCTACTGTAAGAAAAACAAAGAAGGATTATTAAATTACCTATGTAGAAACAGGAAATGGTAAAACTCCTTCAATTTTCATTTTTTCCAAAATTATTTCGGAAGTACGTCACTGCTAAACTTCAAGTTCAAATAGGCAAAAAAAATGTTTGCCAAATTTCTCCTAAGATTATGCTTCTAGCGACATCTATGATAATTAGCTGAAAAGTAATTTACAGATCTGCTTTACCGATCAAATCGTAACCGCTTAATTCCTTTTAGAACGGAAGTTATTGCCGCTAGACGGACTTACCTTCCAGACGGACTTCCCCACATTGACCTTACCGAATTATTCTGCAAACACTTAAGACGCTATATGAGTTTTTAAGGTTTTTTAAATCAAGTAATTCTCTTAATCTATAACAGGTAAAGATCTGGAATTTTAACATAACGTTTTTGAGTATATAACAAAGTTTTTTATAATTTTAAAACACTTGTGGAATCAAAAAACCTCGATACATTATTTCGTCAAAGATAACCATTCCAAAAAACGGGAATAGCTAGTTCTTCGAAATTACTAACTAGTTTTTGTTGAAACTACATAGGAATAATGATAATAAAGTAAATTAAATTCTGGTAATTTGAATTTGATTTAAAAGTTATAATTAAAAAGATATTTAATATTTATTACTTTTTCGAATAAAAAGTAGTAACCGATGTGGGCAACTGACATATGACTGTCCTTTTCCCTCAGTATGTTTGAGGGAAAAGGACAACCTTTGATCCTCGGTCGTTTGATTTATTTCGCGTATATCGTCTTAAGTAAACTCAGAAAGTGATCTGTGTGCCCCAAATTGACCACGGATTAAAATATTTCTTGCGTTGTTTATTTTATTTGCTCATTCTTAATAAATATGTGTAATTAGGTCTGAAATAATTCAAAAAATAATAATACACAGAACACACCTTATTTGCAAAGTGACGACTATGACGTTCACGTGCAAGCTCCGTGTGTATTGAACCTAGTAGAAATATCATTCAAAATAGCTGGATGTACTAGAAACCCATTTATATAATTAGTTTAGGATTTCAAGATGCCTTTAGAATGTAATACTTTTTTATTAAGTAACAAATATTTTGTTCGGTCACAATATCACTACCATAATGTAGGTAAATAGAACAATATGCACCAACTTTAAACAAATAAAGACCAAAATCTTATTAATATTGACAACACAGAAAAAGTGACAAAAATAATAATATTTGGTGTGATTTCAACTAACGCTATTAATTTCGTGCCTAAAATCACAATAAAGACATTTTCAT
The DNA here is from genome assembly GCA_951802225.1 of Euspilapteryx auroguttella. Lineage (NCBI taxonomy): Eukaryota > Metazoa > Arthropoda > Insecta > Lepidoptera > Gracillariidae > Euspilapteryx > Euspilapteryx auroguttella. The sequence continues at coordinate 6,045,578 of OX637654.1, forward strand.
AGGGCTACAATCGCGAGTAGCACCGTTATGTCGTCGGGCTTGCCACCTGCAACAAGAGATGATCAATGTCAACATTGTGTTATATATACCTTCTGGTTATAAGATAGGGTTCTACCTACATCATTTTCATCTTATAAGATACCCTTAAATACCTTTTCATCCAATCCACTCGAAAGTAGTACTTTTACTTTACTGTTACTGTTCACATAGTCATAATCCATTATGAGAACAGTATGATTATCCATTGTTATGCTATAAAGCGGAAGTCCACTTCCGGTTTATAGCAAGGCAATAATGAATTTACTTACATACATGTTGCTTAATTGTAGCAGAATATGAATTCGAACGAACGAAGCAAACAAAATTTTAATTAAATTTAATCTGTGCATAAATTGACATTAAAAAAAAAAAGCGGGAAATTACTGTTTACTGACTGCCTGGCGGGAAACGAGAGGAACATCGTCGGGCTTTTAATTTGTTTGTCAATTTTCTAAATTAGTTTTCCGTGGCAATTACTGTGCTAGTGTGGTGGAATCAGTATAATAATGTGCCCTTTATGGAAAACTGTGTAGTGAAGTGAGAAATAAAGGTTGCTACTCCCGAATAATTCTGATCGATGTCCCGTGAAGCAGTCGGTGTGAAAATTGAAATGTGAGACCACCCTCGCATTTCAATGGGTTAGGTTAGGAACCTAGGTTAAGAAAACAAAGAAATAAACGACCGAAGACTTGAATACTAAGAAATAAACTACCTACTGAAGACTTGGCTGTATGGACGAAGTTCCTTTGCCTGCCCAGAATTATATATGTCGTAGTAAGATTTGATAAATTAGGTTTTTTGCAAAAAAAAACTAGGGATTTTGCGAAAACAAGGATAATTTGATATAAGCATTACTTTTTTTTTCAATCATCCTGACATAAAGCAGTTTTTTTGCAAAAAAAAACCTAGTATAATTGAAAACTATGAAACCTTCCTTTACTCTTATTGGCTAGATTATTGCTTGCTGGTAAACTCTTATTCTGATTGGTTCGTTAAAATATACTTTGACGCTACAGAGAACCAATCAGAATAATAGTTTACCAGCAAGCAATAATCTAGCCAATAAGAGTAAAGGAAGGTTTCATAGTTTTCAATTAAATTCGTTACAAAAAAAAAAAGGTTTTTTCTATACATTTTTCGAACAAGTGCCAACAAGCGCTTGTTACTGTACTTGTGAGCACTTCAATTTATATTTGCTTAATAATTAATGTTACTGGTTGGAATGTGTGCCCAAGATCGGGAAAAGTGGAGAAAGGGGAAGAAGGCCTTTGTCCAGCAGTGGGACACTACAGGCTGCAAATAATAATAAATTATTGTTAAAAAAATAAGTGATTGAAGTGGAGAAGTAGATTTAAAACGACTGATAAAGTCAACAGAATTAGGTAGGTACCTAGGTATTTGCTTTTTAAGGAAAATTTTCTGATCGGATGGAATGAAAAGTTCAATATAATACTCTGGCGTAAAGTTCTGCTTCCGGTTTTGTTATAACCCTCGCTTGTTCAAGCTTCAAGCCATTATTCCCTCGGGTTCGAAATGAGGGGTTTTCAAAGTGACAAAAAAAAAATTCGTAATACACCCGTAGATGTCGGTGTCAACAGCAATATCAGAAAGATAGGAGATCAAGTATGGACTGACTCTTTGAATTGGATCATTTTCTGCTAAGTATGTATAAATTAAATTATATTATTAATTTCACCGCAAATTTTATTATTTATGTTTTATTTTGAGCTATTTAATCATTGATTTCATCTTGACCTATTGCTCGCCTGGCAGAGCGCCATCTGATAGCGGCGTAATACAACTTCTGAGCTGTCAAATTGAAAACCTCTCATTGAAACCGTCATACATAATACATTACTTTACGCCCTTGTATTATAATGTACTATTCTGAACACGATTTAGACTCTGACTTGAAACTAAATTTTATCGCTTTTGCCAACAAGACCCTATTGCTTTAACCCTATAACACAGATAAGTATCAAGTGCACACACTTTTGATAAGTGGATTTGTCTGTCTCGTCAGTCACGATATTACTTCTTATAATTACATTTTATAAATAAATCCAGATGGAAGGAACAAGCTTTTTATGGATTTATGGCGCCTTCGTTTCGTATAGCTTTGGGACTATTATTTTCGTTTAGAAACTGTTTTTTTAGTTAGCGTCATCATAAGAATTCAAAATCGTATCAAAACCATTTCAGCGGTTTGTACCTTTTGTGCTATGCAGCTGAGATTACCTTTTATTTCATTTTAAGTGTTAATCTAAAACACTATAGTAAAAAGTAGAATTAAGATAGATCTGGCAGTGCATGTCAGGAGACGACCAGCTTAAATCTATCTAGAGAAAAAAATAGGATTTAGAAAGTTTTCAATCAGTTAGGTATTAGAGAAATTTTTTCCTGACTAGTAGGTAGGTACTACTCACCTATAGCATCGATCCCGTTCTGCCTGGCGCTTTTGGCGAAGGGCGACATGTAGCAGCCGTCGAAGGAGAGGTTCCGGGCCATCCAGGCGATGCTGTTGGCAACGGCCTGCAGGCGGCGCGCGCCCTCCTCCCCCGCCTCGCCCCCCGCCGCCGCGGCCGCCGCGTGCGCGCGCTGCAGCTCGGCCACCAGCACGCCCTCGGGCACGTTGTCGAACACGCCGTCTGTCGCTACGAGGATCACGTCTCCGCACTCCACTGGGAACTCGGAACGCTCTGCCGACTCCGGGCTGTAAGTACAAACAAAGTTAACATTAATACAAAATTATCGTGAAGTTGTAGTGCTACGTCAAATTCGCCAACTGTCGCTTAGAACTGTCGTTCTTTATTACTTAGCTAATAACCAAGCACCAAGCGACGTGTACTAGTGGCAACCGGGTACAGAAGGGCTCTAAAACAATCTTGTTATAACCAAAATTTAAAATTAAAAAACCCCCAGACCGAGTCAGCTAATTAAAGAGCGGATCATCTTCAAAATGTCATTATTACCGTACAAACATACTTTCAATATCATTGAAGTAACCGGTACCGAATTAAGAATCTATAGATATTACGGAAGATCAGTTAGGAGGCTATTTCCGTTCACAATGAAAATAAGAATGAGAAACATTTTGACGTGTGATAAGTATACATTGCGGGTTAACAGCTGAATCTTTTGCGTAGACAAAATGATTCACCTATATACCCGCAATGTATACATATGTCAAAATGATTCACATTCTCATTTTCATTTTGAACGGCAATAGATCCCCTCATCAATTATTATAGAGCTGATGATCTTCAACGGCTAAACAAATTTTGATAAAACATGGCTAAGAACACTCGGGATAAAATTATTTATATTAATTAAAAAAAAAACAACGTAAATCGGTTCACCCGTTTGGGAGCTAGATATACACGTTAAACTTATAACACCCTTCTCTTTTTTCGTCGGGGTTCAAAAGGCAGATTTTGATTTTAGCAATTGTATACAGTTCTGGGAATACGCCCGAACCACGTCACGAATCAGCGTCAGTTGTATCTTTGGTTTTGTTGGCAGTTATGCACAGTTTTGGGGGCATCATTAACATGTATAATTTTATTAACCAAATAATCTTATTTATATTAGACCTAATATAAATAACATTATTTGTTTAATAAAATATATCTCTTTGCATTTTAAGAGCCAGTTTACAGCGATGCTAGCGCCATTCGCGAAAAAAAAAATATCTTCTAAACTAAGGCAAATATCAAAAATGTGGCACTGACTGTATGACACTAGATAATGTAGCCTAGTATTTTTTAAGCACAGCAAAGTAGTCCTAAGTAAAAAGAACAAAAAAAAACATAGATTGTTAACAAAAGTGGCCACTTTTAGTAACACTTTGTAGCTTTCTGTGGTCTTCAACCTAAAAGCTATACAGAAGTGCCCTACAGTGCCACATTTTTGATATTTGCCTTAGTTTAGAAGATATTAATTTTTTTCGCGAATGGCGCTAGCATCGCTGTAAACTGGCTCTTAAGTCATATTCAATAACATGTAAAACAGACATGTGCTCTTTAAGCAGATGAAACAGTTTGACGTCTGTTCGATTTAGAATATAATCCTAGCGACCTAGCGTGTAATACGATATTTACACGGTAAGTTGACTCGCACCCTGTTGTTTACCTACCACATTAGGGTAACAAATTGTAAAGTCTAATCTTGGCCTTTGCTGTTTATTTTTAAAACTAAGTTCTTTTGCAAATATCCCTGAACGTTTTGCTTATAACAAAAAAAGTGTTTGACTTAAATTTTTACAACATAAACTTAAACAGGTAGATAGAGTCAGACCCTTATCAATCACAAACGTCAAAATATTCCACACATGTCTTGGATTTCCGATAAGCTGAGGGGAGAGAGATGTGCCCCACGTAACTTATCTTACGACATGTTCATAGCATATGTTCTTCCTGATCTATAAAAAAAAGTCTACGCTGTTGTGGACACCAGCTTTAGCAGAATATATATTGAAGCGAAGCACTAATTAATACTAATCTAATCACAGGTGAACATTAGTCGGACCCGTGTTTCAGCTAACGTAAACAAATGAATTAACAGATGTCATAATGGGAACATAATGTGGTAATAAACCGGCACGTGAGTATCGGTCTTGCTGGCTTACCTCCAACGCGCTAAAAATTCTAATATTAGTGTTCGCAGTGTGTGTAGAAGAGCGGCACATGACTGGGGAAAGCACATGATCATCACAAATGTTTCGACCAAAATAATTCACATGATCTGAAATAATTCTACTACAACAACAACATCAGTTATTCGGTACCTACTAAATAAGATGATTGGATAGAATACCTTTTTCTAAAACCTTTTACTTACATGCATTCAATCTGTCTGTTCCCCAGAACGTTAAATGGTCTTATCCATAACGCTGGTCACGAGTGTGAGGCCATAATGCAAGTGGTCAAAGGACACTCGCAGCCAAATACTGGCCCAGTCCGGATAAAGTTAGGTTACATTAGTATGGTCATTGATAATCATTGGTACCAAGTCTGACGCGCCAAGCTTCCGCCACAACACAATAAAACGGAAATTTAATTCTGGATATTTAAAGGAAACACCAATTTGAATGGCTATTTGTGTTTTTTATTTATCATACGTATTAAGGAAAATATTTAGATGGAACCTTACTTGATTAAAATATTGTCGTCTATTGCTTATTTTCAAATTCTTGTTTCTTCTATAAATATGAATAATATGATTATATACTTTGCCTGCCCAAAATGGGTAAATGAAACCAAAAATTTATAATTCAAAGCGCGCAATTTAGTTAGGTCTCTACACTTACTAAGTTAACTCTGTGTTTCTGTCTCCCATTCACGCCAAAACTACCAAACCTATTTATTTATTTTTTTGTAGAGATATTTTATATTTTTATCCCGAAAAATTCCACGGGTACCGTTTAATTTTGATTTTCGGGAAACTACGCTGGCGAAGCAAAATCTAGCTAATCGTCTAGGCTCGGACTCCAATCTCTACTCGTCCGGCAATAGGCTAATTTCACAGCCTCGACGTAATGTTCTATAACTGTATACTACTCTGCCTTTGGAGGATTGTTGATTATTTTTAATATTGGCTCTAGGCCAATCTTGTAGCATAAAATCAAATTAAAAGGCAAGCTCTCGAGCATTATGTTATTTACGAATGCCATCGCTATTGGTCTTAAGACGCTATGTAAGTTTTGAAGGTGTTTTTTTAAATCAAGTAATTCTCTATAGGAGGTAAAGATCTGAAATTTTAATATACTTAACAAACAAAGTTTTTTATAATTAAGAATCACTAGTGGTATTAAAAAACCTGGATACATTATTTCGTCAAAGATACCTATTCCAAATTCTGGTAATTCAAATTTGATTTAAAAGTAGTAATTAAAAAGATATTCAATATTTATTACTTTTTCCAAGAAAATGTAGAAACCGATGTGGGCGACCGACATAAGATGACTGTCCCTTTCTCTCAGTATGCTATATCGAAGAAGCTCTACCTCTGTTCATTCGGTCGTTTGATTTATTTCTTGTATACTTATCCTCTTATGTAGGAAGGTACGAGGTACTCAGATAGGTTAAAATTTGGCGTTTCAATTTTACAGTTCTGTGTTATTTTTTAAGTAAACACATTACTTTTAACAGCACAAAGCATTGTGCACTTTTATAAAAATAAAGACAGATAAAAAAAAATTGAGTAAATACCTATTTCAAATTTCATTTCCAACATTGATAGCGCAAATTAGTGTGACATACTTTTTAAAATCAAAACAAGGTTCGCCTTATCGTGTGAGGATGAACTTTAGCTCGTCGTTAGGTCGTTACAGCATCAGCGATAGTGCCCAGCATTTATTATAGAAGTTCTCAATGATAATTAATTAATTAATGCTAGATACTTTTTTGGTAAAAAATCACTCATCTGTGTCGTCGAGTCGATCGTCAACTCGCAAGCTTAAAATTCGCAATTGTTTGCGAGTTGGCACCTTATTATTTAATTAATATTTTTCGTCGTCAACTCGCAAAATACACATGCTGTGTTGTGAAGAGAATAAGGCTATCTGATAAGGATAACATGTTTATGATGTTGAGTCACCGTTATAAAATAAAATAAAAACAGGAAATATTATTCTAATTGACGGGCGGGGTGAGTACGGGTTAGGTTACAACAAAGCTCACAAATTTATAGCTACTACGATAATCCCGGTCTGAGGTACAAGTGGTAAGACGACAGAACTAGATGACGGTCTCCACAATCACAATAGAGGCACTTTCACACTATGAGAACGTCATCCCCTTGCTCGTGCTCGTGCTGGCTCTACTGGGTCTGATGTCGTTTGATGAGAAGGTGTCACATTATTACCATATCTAATAGTTTGACTGCCTGTAAACTGTTCCATGAATAACTTTATCGGGTTCAAAGGGCTCAAGTATGTTAAACATGAGTATACTTCGTATATGTCTGAATACGAAAGTAAGTGCCCGCTAAGAGCAGCAGCTAGAAGTAATATAGAAGTAGTCTAGTCACCTATCACTGAGCACGTTCCGGTCGTGTCCGGGCGGCGGCAGGCTCAGCTGGTAGGGCGTGTTGAAGTAGTGCTGCTGCTCGCGCGAGCGCCGCACGACGCGCCCGCCGCGCACCACCATGTAGCCGCTGTCGCCGATGTTGGCCGCGCGCACCACGCTCTCGCCGCGGTCCAGGATCATCACGCACGCCGTGCTGCTGCCTGCACCAACATTATTATTTTATAACTAGCGCAAATACTAAAAAAAAAAAGGCATAATAGCACAGATAATTGCTTAATTAGTTCTTTTTCAATATTAATAATATCCAAGTGAGATAGCATATTTGTCATGAGCTTGTTCTAAACCTTTCTTTATCTGCGCAAGTTATAAAGTTTTACAAGTAGACTGAAGTTGACTGATTCTCTTATTAAAGATTTTATTGTGATGTTACTAAGCCTATCTAAAAAATAAATTCAATTCAATTCAATTCATTTATTCATTGCAAACATGTACATAATATTTTATTTAATACAGATGTTATGTAAAGTTAGTAAGGTACATGCATCCTGAAAGGACGTAGCAAACTTATTTACAACTAGTTAACATTATTAAAAAATAACATGCAAAGATCAGTAAAATAAAAATATTAAAAAGAAGAAGATTAAAATTAAATATATGACTACCTAATACTAAAACAGTCGTTTTTAATCAAATTTGTCAGCTAAGTATCCAGCTAGAGAGTAATATGATTTCGAGATTAGGAGCGCCTTTAAAGAATTATTAAAGCTATTAAAGTTATTCAGTTCCTTTATTTGCATGGGTAAATTGTTATATACTATTATTGACATTTAATAGGGACTATTTTTATATATTTCTAATTTTGATTCAGGAACGATGAGTTTATCTTTTCGCCGAGCGCTGTCGTTAAATTTATAAAGTTCGGGATGTTTTTTTACATGTGTAGCGAGTTGCAGGATATAGATGCCCGGGACAGTTAGTATATTTTCCTTTTTAAATGTGTTTTACAGCTAAATTACTCAATATTGCTTTGTTTATGACCCATAATGTGTTGTACTCAAACCTAATCATAATAGCAATATACATGTATTATATGATGTTTTTAATATAGAAAAAAATATTAAAATATACAATACTTAGTATAGAAAACAGTGTAGTGCTTTTCCTTTTATTTATCTAATTAAATTAACAATAATAGGACCAGATAACACAAAACTACCTAAAATGAATATATAAAAAAAAACAATACTTCCACAGATAAATTATTGTTTATGTTTTGCCTTACCTAAAATAGGCTTCTTATGCTCCAGCAGCTCATAATAAGATTTGGCTAGAAGGTCTCCGGGCTCAGACAACTTGAAGTGTCCGAGCTGCACAAGTCGCTCACAAGTCCTCATCAGGTAGGATGAAAACTCGCCCGGGTCAATGCCATACGCCCGCCATCCTCCCACTCCATCTGCCACTCCTGTTGTGTGAAATTATAGGGGAAAATTATTAAACTAACTTTTGATTTGGGGAAATATTATATAACATAACTTTTAAAAAATATTCAATTAATTCAATGGTTTCAACTGCAAGCAGAAATTCTTGCCCATATTTTCAAAAACATATACTATAGGAGAATTTATAATTAATCTATACCAATATTATAAAGAGGAAAGATTTGTTTGTTTGTTTGTAACGAATAGGCTCCGGAAATACTAAACCAATTTGAAAAATTCTTTCACTGGTAGGAAGCTACATTAACCCCGAGTGTCATAGGCTATATTAGATTTTCAAAAAAATTAGGGATCCTTACCTAAACTCAAATAATATAACCCAAGGTGCAATATTTTTTCCGTTGTTTACATATTTTGACAGGTGGTTTGTTGTTGTTGTTTGTTTTTTATTCGGCCATTCTGGGCAGTCAAAAGAACATAGTATATAGAGCCAAGTCTATTGTAGTATCTTACATTCAATGGCGTAACGAAGTAAGCGGGAAAGCTCGTTATTTATAAATGTCATAATAAATATACATGTTTAATTTTTTCGCAACTTGTGGGGGCGCCACACTCCATTAAACATGCCTAGCACTTGCAACATTTAATTTCAACTTGTAAAAATGTTTATCAATATACATATATAAAACTCTTCCGTTACTGACTGACAGACAACGCAGAGCCGAAACAACTGGGCGTAGCGGGCTGAAATTTTCCATGTAGGTTCCTTAGGGAGTATAGGCGAGCCTATTATAGCAGCACTAAGAAAGGATTTCCCGAAATTCCCATGTTAACGGGGAAAAAACGGGATTTATGTGTTTATGAGAAATCTGCGCGGGTGAAACCGCGGGGCAGCCTTTAGTTAGGTATAAACGGGTTATTCCATTAGTCTCCAAAAATCTTTTTTTTTATTTCCATTTAGTCTCCAAGCTGATTTATTCTTATTCTTATTTAATTATTTTCCATTTCCTATAGTCTCCAAAATATTAACAGGCAAAGATGGTATCGACGGCAAAACAAGCAAGAAAAAACAGTTTTAACAGCATTACAAAATAAAAATATAGTAACCAATACAAGATTATCGCCTAGATTTAAAAAATATTTGCACTCGTTGTCAAAAACATTACAAACTCTCAGCTACCTGATAAAGGGCGGCTAAGACTACAAACAACTAGGTACTAAGTTTTACGGAAACAATAGCCGTGCGGTTATTAAACCAATCACAGAGCGCTGCTCGGTAGTCCTTCGGCGAAAGTACCGTTATTTAAAATTAAAAAAAAAATGAGTGCATGTGGTACTCTATTTTTTCTAATCCAGACTGATCTTTGACTTGAGGAGAGATTAGGCTAGTGTCACTGTGCCAGTGCTTAATGGAATAAAGTTAAAATCCAGGCGCAGGACCTAGCACAATCACGCCGTTTAAATATGCATTCAACTCACGTAAGTTTGGTTGATAATTATGATAAGCTAAGTATTACAGTATAGAAAATATGCAAGAAGTGTTTAGAAATTTATAAGATGTTTAATAAAACGTTATTTACATATTTTACCCTATCGTTACTTATATATTTAGCATAGTAATAGTGCTTCTGATTGTTGTAAATGTGAAAATTGTATTCCCTTACCTAAGCAAATTTTAACAGTCATAAGTATTAATTTTTTGTGAAGTTCACGATAATTCATATGTAAATATTTATTAAAACTGATCATACTAAAAAACTACGTTTTATTAAAATTCCTAAACTTTTGTTGTTGTCTCTACATAGTAAAACTTACCTGGAGACTAAAAGGAATAGTTGTATGAAAAAAAAAATTTGTACCTACCTTTACCAAAAAAGTGTTTTGGAGACTAATAGGAAACGTTGTATGGGGCGGCAAAATTTTGGACATCAAAGGTTTTGGAGACTATCGGAATAACCCGTATAAACACACTCCTACTATTAAACAAAATTGATAAATTGGCTAAACAGAATAAGCTGTGTAGTAACTTTTAACCTTTTAACCGCCAAGCACTTGATATGAAGTAGAAGTAGCTTACATTTTTTGACCCAATTATATGTTCTAAAGAGAAAAATCCAATTGGATACTGTTCTTGAAGCTTCTATGACCAAATTCATGTTAACAGATGTTGTGAAAAGTTAATAAACTTAGAATAATAAGATGATAAACTTTAAGAAACTTTCAAATGAAAAAAAGTGTGCTCTCCCACGCCAAGTACTTTACTGGAAGTGGTCTAGTGTTGTGACATTAGAAGTAGTTAGTGACGTGCCGCCACTTTGGTTTGGTTTATAATTCAGTTGAAAGTAATCAGACAAAAATCCTGGGGTAACAAACTCTACTTTACAATTTATCTCTCTTTTTTTTGTTCTTTTGTGATATTACAATACAATAAGGTGTCAATACAATGAACATTATACAGATTAATAAAAATGAAAGTACCTGAAATAATGAAAATATCTTAAGTGCAGAGCTAGACTACTTCCATGCGTCTTTGTCGTTTACAATCATCAATATTGTAATAAAGTTAATCAGAACTCTCTGAAGTGAAGAATCTCTTCTGGGATCTTGTTATAGAATCTTACTTCGTTTCCTAGAAAGCATTTGTTTGTCCGTTTTAGTCTGTTCTGTGGAATACTGGGTTTGTTTTTGCTACGCTTTTTTTTTTTTTATCAAACATAATTATGTATGTTTCTACAAGTACATACATAATAATTTCGAAGATGTACTGGAAAGGAAGCGTCTTAATATCAATAAATAATATAATATAAATTTCTTTGAATTTTTCTCTGAGGGACTCGCGAGCTTTAAGCTGAATAATGTTTCTAATTGCGCGTTTTTGTAGTATAAAAATGTTGTTTAGATCTGCACCTCTTCCCCATAGAAGCCAGCCATAGGTCATTAGGCTATGAAACTAACTGAAATACACAAGTCTCGCGGTAGGCACATCTTTCTGATCTTACAGATTGCGTATGCAGCCAAACTGAACCTTGCCGCAAGATTTGAGATATTAACAATAGCTTTGCATGCAGTATCAGCAAGTTTTCAGTAAGTACAGTTTGATCATGAGCAAATACAAAATAATATGAAATTGCAACTTACCAATAACATCTGCATTATTGAAATGAGTGGAGAACCATGCGTCGTCACCAAATTGACCTTTGCGCGTTCTTCCATTAGCAATGTCTTTTGGAAACCCACACACCACAGACACTAGATATGGTTGCTTCTTTTGCGAAACGTTGAATTCAGCAGCACTCGAGAGGCTACACAGTCCATTTCTTATAGCACGTGATACGACCCTTCCAGTCCAGAATACAGACTGCATCATTCATACGATGTTTTGCACTTTGACTTCATCCATTTACAACATGTAAGACGACATCATGGTAACATTCATTTTAATTGATATTATAGCAAATGCTGTTGTTGGAGACTTGAGATGGTCTTGTGACTTGTGGTGGTGGTCTATATGACAAAGATGATCTACGTGAACGGATGGAAATCACAAGGTTGTAGTCAGTCACGACCAAGACGCATGAAAATATAAACCAAACCACCACCGCAGGCGCCTATCTATTAAAATTTTTTTTTAGGACACTTAGCTCTGTAGGATAAACCGATACAATGTCAACAACTTTACACTCAAAACCCAATGCCCAAAAAATACATAGCCGACATTGCCTACCCACTCACACGTTAGTGATTTAGGCACAGACCAACTAGAGATACTACGTATTTAGGTACCTCACAGAACAGACCAACTAGCAGTGTTGCCAACGGTTGAAATAGCAATCCACCAGATAAGGCTCCTCAAACCACCAGAAAACCACTAACAAAAATATGCCCCCCTCTGAAAACCACTAAAATTTCCACTAGGGTGCATGACACATGAGTGGACATACGTTAATAGGGGACAGTGACAGTGGTGACCCTTTGCTCAAATACCGTTCTACCCCAAATATATGACCTGGGAGGCAAATTTCTTAACATCGACTCGTAATTGACTTGTTAGCGACTTCGTTAACCATTGCCGCTTTAACAAATGTGATTTCTGTTACACGCCCAAAGAAAACAGCAATGGTTAACGAAGTCGCCAAAAAGAACAAGACAATTACGAGTCGATCGTTTTTAGTTAAGAAATTTCTGGGCCCTTTTATTTTTTAAGGATTTTTTAATGTTCAATTTTTAAGACTTGAGCCCTAACTTGAACTTGAAACTTTAACGTGGTCCCTCTCGGTATGGCGCGAAATTAAAATTTTTTCGCGTTTTTTATTTATTCTGGCGAAAGTATTAATTTAATAAAGTTTTAATGAATTCGCTTATGTAAGAAATAAGAAACCATCTCCCACATTGTAAAAAACGCGATTTTTTTTTAATTTTGCGCCATACCGAGCGGGACGACCTTTTTCTAAAAATTAACCAATTTGCAACCTTAAAATTGTATTGCCATCTAGATCTTAAACTATAAAACTTCTTTAAAAACTATAATTAGGTGCTCAAGACAGCTACAACGAAAAATTAAGGGTCCTCGAAGTATGGACAAAAATATGAAAAAAAAAATTACATCGACTTTGTATATTCAATTGAAAAAAAAAAGGAAAAAGTTGTAATTCTACTAAATTGTCTAAACATCTTTAGTTCATAAGCTTTGTAACAGCATACCGCAATTCCAATTTATTCAAAAACTGCAACAGTTCTTGGTCTAATTTTTCCACTAAAAAAATCCACTAGCCACTAAACGCAAAAAATGGCCACTAAATGGGGGTTCCAAACCACCAGATTTAGTGGAAAATCCACTAAGGTGGCAACACTGCACTAGAGATACCTACTACCGTACCTTCTACCTTCTCTCAGAGTAATTTTTTTTCTATGCTCTCTGCACTCACACTCACATAAGCCTTTGGTCTGTGAGAGAGTGAGAGAAAATCCGCCATTTTGTTTTGATTTACCCTTTCTGTGAGGTCGGCAGGCGGACACGGTCACATGGGGTATCCGGAAAAACGTTTTTCTTAAAAAAAAAAAAATAATAAGGAATATTTTTTTTTTTATTTTTTTTTTTTAAATCGTGTTTTCTGGTATTTATGGGATGAGGCAAAGGCAACCAGTCCAAAACGCCTAAAAATAACCGAAAAAAAATAATAAAAAAAAGAAAAATTAAAAAAAAACAAAATGGCGGGTGGTCGGAAAACGACCACGTCACAGACTTGGTGCGACAGATTCCCGCCATTTTGGTCGGCAAACGACCACGTCACAGACAAGGGGGTAGGTACATAGTACATACATAGCACAGATCAACTTACCTTCTCTCTGCGACCAACGACCAACTAGAGACTAGAGATACTACATCAGTGTTGTCAACGGTGGAAATAGCAATCCACCAGATAAGGCTCCTCAAACCACCAGAAAACCACTAAAAAAATGTCCGCCTCTGAAAACCTCTAAAATGTCCACTAAGATATACAGGGTGCATGGCAGTGCACATACATGGTGCATGGTGAAGTGGACATACGTAAATAGGGGACAGGGGTGACGCATTGCTATGCGTTCTACCCCAAATATATGACCTGGAACCTTTAATTTTTTTCGGGATTTATAAATTAAATACTTTCAAAAAAACTATGGCAAAATCTAAAAAAGTCCTGTCTCCCGCAGTTTAAATCGAAGCATGACCTTCCTGTTCACTTAAGTGACCCGAATGTTATAGGAGATTTCTTTAGCATTACACCTGGTTCTAACAATGTGTCCATCAACGCTAACTTTTTTTGAATGGCATAAGTTCTGTGAATCGACTTTTTCGTTGCGTGCTGTTAGTGAGGAGACTGTCGCTAGAATTATTATGTCGATTATGACCAAAGCCCAAGGTATAGACGGTATTTCGATGGATATGTTGATCTTGACCTTGCCATATACTTTGCCCGTCATAACTAAGATTATTAACTTATACATTGAAACTTCTACTTTCCCTGACATCTGGAAACTTGCCAGTGTAACTCCTATACCTAAGAACAGTAGTCCGAATAATGCATCTGAGCTAAGATCTATAAGCGTATTGCCATGCATGTCTAAAATAATCGAAAAAATTGTTTACAACCAGGTCATGGCATACTGTGAAAGTAACAATATTTTACCGACAAAGCAGTCTGGCTTTCGGAGGGGCTGTAGTACGACTACGGCGCTGCTTGATGTCGTTGATCAAATCCTTACAGCTCAGGATGCTACCATTCTCACACTACTCGATTTTTCCCGCGCTTTTGACTGTATAAATGTGGATCTCTTGCTTTCTAAATTATCCTTCTATGGCTTTGATACCGGATCGGTTAACTGGTTCAAGAGTTACTTGATGGACCGCTATCAAAGGATAGATATTGATCAGCCAGACGGCTCTAGGAGCAGTTCTAGACTCTACTCTGTTCAGCGTGGGGTGCCACAGGGTTCTATTCTTTTTATTTTGTATAGCGCAGATGTGGTTTTAAGCATGAAACATTGTGGATTTCACATTTATGCTGATGATATCCAAATCTACCTTAGCGATAACAACCCTGTGGCAAAAATAAATGAGGACCTTGAGGTAGTTTCTTGGGCATCCCGCAATTGTCTAGCACTGAACCCAGGTAATTCTAAATTTATGATTCTAGGTTCAAACCGTCAAACTGAACGATTAAGTAGAAATAGCCCGGACATACGTATTGCTGGAATCCCTATTGAAAGGGTCTCTAATGCGCGAAATTTAGGTCTTATTATGGATGAGCATCTACATTTTGAAGAGCACGTCACCGAGCTTGTACGTAACTGTTTTTTTAGGCTTAAAGTACTTTATAATATACGTCCTTACCTTAGTGTGAATATCCGTATCAGACTATGTGATGCGCTGGTGCTATCAAAACTCAATTATGGTATTTGTGTGTACGGTCCATGCCTGTTCAAGAAGACGCACCGTCTCCTTCAACGTGTTCAGAATGCCTGCGCTCGTTTTTGCTTCAACATTCCGCCACGTACTTATATAACGCCGTACTTGAATGACGCAGGCATTCTGAAGATGGAAGGACGGCAGAACGTTTATTTAGCCTGCCTTCTGTTTGACGTGATAAAGAGTATGTAGGTACTACCTACCGGTACTACTACAATAATGTATCGCGAGCTAGAACATGCAGCATGCATTACCACTACAGCTTACCAGAGTACCAGTCCAGGGCGGAAACCAACCCACAACAAGAAAACCACCATTACCAGAAAACAGTTACCAAGGGAAGGATAAATAAAACAACAACTTTATTCGCACACACACAGAACCAGTGATCAATTCAGAAATAAGAGAAGAAATCGTCCTGAAAAGGACGAACCATTGATCTATCTTCGAAGAAACAAGAGATGGTAGTCCTGAGAAGGACGGTTTGCAGCACGTGTTGCGCGAGCGAGCGCAGCCGCCATAAAAACTTTTTATAAAAAAATTAAACCGCCGAAAAAACTGAAAAGCATTAAATAATAGGGAAACATTTTCTATTAGGCCTTAATTTACTTACTTCTTAAAGTAATTTTGGATTACCAAGAAATTTTAAGTCGGCGCCACACCACACAAGTAAATTCATTATCTATGTAAAGCGCGATGCGCAGCGGCATACGTTTTTCGGTTATTTCTTTGAATTTCAGGTAATTTAGTGATCTTTGTTCATTGATTCTGTGGCACCGACTCAAAATTTCTTGGTAATCCAAAATTACTTTAAGAAGTAAGTAAATTAAGGCCCAATAGAAAATGTTTCCCTATAATTTAATGCTTTTCAGTTTTTTCGGCGGTTTAATTTTTTTATAAAAAGTTTTTATTTTTTGCTTTTCAGTTTTTTTTGGGCTAATTTTTTTGACCCCAGCTAATCACCCTTCACAGGGTGGTCGCACCCCACAATGTGGGCACACAACCTGGTGAAGGTTGAGGGACTAACAGGAAGAGGTTCAATCACGACCGGTCGGTATGGCGATTTGTGGGGGAGGCCTATGTCCAGCAGTGGACGTCTTTCGGCTGATTTTTTTTTCATTTCAAAAGATAGTGTAAGTAGGTATCAATAGTTATAATGTAACACAGAAATGCAACCTGTGAGTGGATAAATCGACCCGCCGACCAAAAAGTCACCCCTATTTTTCCACCCTTAGAGTGGGAATTTTATTTTCAAATTTTTATGGGACCAACTTCAAGGTATACCCTGTCGATTAAAAAAAGAATTATCAAAATCGGTCCACACAGTATAAAGTTATGCGTGATCATACATAAAAAAAAAAAAAAAATACGCGACGAATTGAGAACCTCCTCCTTTTTGTTTTTTCGTCGGTTAAAAAGAGGCCGATATACTGAAGCGCTCAGTATTTAACTGCGACGCAGCAACCGCGCCCCCTGCCGGATTGTTTCCACGCGCCCTAGCATGGCCCTAGCGGAGCCGCGCGGAAACAATCGCGCCATTATTTTAAACACACTGTCTGATTGGTTCTTGTAATTTAAAAACAAATATATTATATTTACTCGCGGTGTTAAAGTTTGTTATTTGATTTTCAACCTTATTCATAGGCCCCGAACGCATAAGCGAGTTTTTATCCGCGCGGAAATAAAACCGCAATAGCGGATTCTTATCCGCGCAGTTTTTTATCCGCTGGTGCGGACACTTCCATAGGGTTCATATGCATTCATATCCTATGGATATGTTACATAAAATCCGCGCGGAAAAAAACCGCCTGTGCGTTCGTAGCCTAAAGTATCAATTACACGTTTCCTGAATAAGTCCCTGAATTAGCAACCTAATTAGCTTCCTTTTAAGAAAACTATTTAGGCAGCGTAGTTTGCTATCACACCTTTCCTTAGTCAGTCGCGATGTAGCGGGGCGGTTTCCTTACTCTGAGATGCAGGTGCAGGTGGTGCCATGCCAACTTAGGCTTCAAACGCACAGGCAGATTTTTATCCGCGCGGTAACAAACCGCGCGGATAAAAATCTGCTGTTGCGGTTTTATTTCCGCGCGGTTGGAAAGGTTGTTATTTCATTTTCAACCTTATTCATAGGCCACGAAGGTACAGGCGAATTTTTAGCCGCGCGGAAATAAAACCGCGACAGCGGATTTTGCGCGGTTTTTTATCCGCTGGTGCGCACACTTCCATAGGATTCAGTATGTTACATAAAATCCGCGCGGCAAAAAACCGCCTGTGCGTTCGTAGCCTTAACGTCGAAGGTAACATTCTCAATGAAACGGACTCTACGCTGATTTATCCATAGACTAAAGATCGATGATCTTATTTTGACATTTCAGCTACCTACCATAGACAAAAGGCGTTGTAGAAGAAAGCTCGAACTCGAACTCGAATTCCCTGTAAATTTAATTTCTGATGACGAAAAGTTAATTGTTAGTTTATCGGTAATCGAAATTAAGCCGCATAATTAACGTTCAATTTTTCAATTAGTGCAGTGAATAGTTCACTGAGGGTGTTTTTGTCGTAAGTGTAAATCAAAGCTTAAAACTGGTGTTCGACAAGTCACTTGGCAATATGCCTGCCGTGAGGGGAGATGGAATGCGAGGACTCGCAGTCTTTATTTCGGATATACGAAACTGTAAAAGTAAAGAAGCCGAAATAAAACGTATCAACAAAGAGCTTGCCAACATACGCAGCAAGTTCAAAGGTGATAAAACCTTAGATGGATACCAAAAAAAGAAGTATGTTTGCAAACTGCTTTTTATCTTCCTTCTTGGTCATGACATCGATTTTGGTCATATGGAGGCCGTCAACCTCCTTTCATCCAATAAATACTCAGAGAAACAAATAGGCTACCTGTTTATCTCAGTGCTTGTTAACACTAACAGTGACCTCATAAAGCTTATCATTCAAAGCATCAAGAATGACCTGCAGTCTAGAAACCCTATCCACGTCAACCTCGCGCTGCAGTGCATTGCTAACATTGGTAGTAAGGATATGGCAGAAGCTTTTGGGACTGAGATACCCAAGCTATTAGTATCTGGCGATACAATGGATGTTGTGAAACAATCTGCAGCCCTTTGCCTCTTGAGGTTATTTAGAAAATGCCCTGAAATAATCCCTGGTGGAGAGTGGACATCCCGTATAATACATCTTCTTAACGACCCCCATATGGGTGTTGTGACAGCAGCCACCTCCCTTATTGATGCTCTTGTGAAGAAGAACCCAGAGGAATACAAGGGCTGTGTCACTTTGGCTGTGGCACGCCTCAGCAGGATTGTCACTGCTAGTTACACTGACCTGCAAGATTACACCTATTACTTTGTGCCAGCTCCATGGCTCTCTGTGAAATTGCTACGCCTGCTTCAAAACTACACTCCACCTTCTGAAGAGCCTGGAGTGAGGGGGCGACTGTCTGAGTGTTTGGAAACCATTTTCAACAAAGCACAAGAACCACCTAAGTCAAAGAAAGTACAACACTCCAATGCTAAAAATGCAGTGCTTTTTGAAGCAATAAGCCTTATAATTCACAATGACAGTGAGCCCAATTTGTTGGTTAGAGCTTGTAATCAACTTGGGCAATTTTTGAGCAACCGTGAAACCAATTTAAGATACTTAGCTCTGGAGTCTATGTGCCATTTGGCAACATCAGAATTTTCGCATGAAGCAGTAAAGAAGCACCAGGAAGTTGTGATTCTTTCAATGAAAATGGAAAAAGATGTGTCCGTACGCCAGCAGGCTGTGGATTTATTGTATGCTATGTGTGACAAAACAAATGCTGAAGAGATAGTTCAGGAGATGTTGGCATACCTTGAGACAGCAGACTATTCTATCCGTGAGGAGATGGTGCTGAAGGTGGCAATACTGGCAGAGAAATATGCCACTGACTTTACATGGTATGTTGATGTCATCCTTAATCTCATAAGAATTGCAGGTGACTATGTTTCTGAGGAGGTATGGTACAGAGTTATACAGATTGTCATCAATAGAGAAGAGGTGCAAGGCTATGCAGCCAAAACTGTGTTTGAAGCTCTACAAGCACCCACATGTCACGAAAATATGGTAAAAGTGGGTGGATACATTCTTGGTGAGTTTGGAAACCTGATTGCTGGTGACACCCGCTCCTCGCCGCAGGTGCAGTTCCAGCTGCTTCACTCAAAATATCATCTTTGCTCAGCAGCTACAAGAGCTCTTTTGCTATCTACATACATCAAACTAGTAAATCTTTTTCCTGAAATTAAAAACCGTGTTCAGGAAGTATTTAGAGCTGATTCAAATTTACGTTCAGCAGATGTTGAACTGCAGCAAAGAGCTTCCGAATACTTGCAGCTCAGTATTGTTGCCAGCTCTGATGTTTTGGCTACTGTCTTGGAAGAGATGCCAGCTTTCCCAGAAAGAGAATCTTCAATTTTGGCTGTATTGAAAAAGAAAAAGCCTGGACGTATACCAGATGGGGTAGAAGCAAGGGACTCTAAAAGCCCACAACCTTCTTCTGTACCTGCTGCTTCTATCAACACAAGTAACAATACCAACAATTCTAGTGCAGATTTGCTGGGGCTAGCGACTCCTCCCAGTACAAACACTGCACCAACTGGTAATGGATTACTAGATGTTCTTGGAGATTTGTATAGTACTAGTAACAAAATAAGTCCAAATACAGTTCAGCAAAATAATATTAAAAAGTTCTTGTTTAAGAACAATGGTGTGCTTTTTGAAAATGATCTAATTCAAATTGGAGTGAAGAGTGAGTTCAGACAAAATTTAGGGCGAGTTGGACTGTTCTATGGCAACAAAACCCAATTTGCAATTCAGAATGTGCAGCCTGAACTTCATTGGACAGACATGCATAAATTAAATGTTCAGATGAAGCCTATGGAACCAGTTCTGGAAGCAGGAGCCCAGATTAAACAAATGCTTACTGCTGAATGTATTGAGGATTATGCTGATGGGCCAAGCATGTCTGTGTCCTTTATTTACAACAATGTACCGCAAAAGATTACCATGAAATTACCCCTCACACTGAACAAGTTTTTTGAGCCTACTGAAATGAATGGAGAATCATTTTTTGCAAGATGGAAAAATTTGGGTGGAGAGCAGCAACGCGCACAGAAAATATTTAAAGCTCAGGGTGCTATAGACTTAGCCTCAACGCGCACGAAACTTGGCGGCTTTGGCATGCAGCTGTTGGACGGTATTGACCCAAACCCCGATAACTTTGTCTGTGCTGGCATAGTCCATACTAGAGCTCAGCAGGTAGGCTGCCTTATGAGATTGGAACCAAACAAACAGGCTCAAATGTACAGACTAACAGTCCGATCAAGCAAAGAGACTGTTTCCCAAGAAATTTGTGATCTCTTAGAGGATCAGTTTTAAATTATGCTATGCTGATACATAAATAAATAGAACTGACGAGTGCAGGTAGCAAAATTATATAATATTGCCAAGTTGAGCAATTGCTTTCCGTGTTTGTGTCTTGTTGAAAAGATGAATAGCACTTGTGAACAATTGCACCATATGGGATTACTCTTCTTTACATAAATTAATAACAACATCGTTTATTTCTGATTTGATCATTGGTTTTTATGGATTTTCATATGGTGAAACGCCCCGGGCATTATGTGAGCGAGTATGGTCTTTTGGAGCAGCCATAAGAACACGCGTGAAGCTGAGTCTCCATCTATTGCATCGGACGGAAATGGATTTTTACAATTCTCAAACAAAAACACATCTTGTATACAGGGTTTACAATCTAGGTTTTGGGCGCCGCCGTCGATATGCCGACGGTTGCCAAACCTTTGTAATATAGACTTTAAACCCTGTATACATGATAGATTTTCGTTTGGGGATTGAGCGCCGGACCCTTCAAATATAGAAATATAAGCCGCACATTTAAAGAAAAGTAGAGACCGACCGAAGGTTCGGTATCTGTTTCGGCCAGTTTCGGCAAAAAAATCTAGTTGCGGCCACTGTTTCAGTTTCGGCTAAAAATGGCCGAACCTGAAACCGAAACTCGATGCTCATGCGTCGCTCTGCTAACCACGGAAGATTTCGGCGACACGCGCGTGATTATTTTATTTCTAATTTATTAATCTTATTTCATTTTTTTAGAGAGGTAGCTGTTGTAAGTGAGCCATACTTACGTGTACCTTAGCAAACGTCAGATTTTAACTTAAAATCATAAATATTTTACAAGGACACGTGAGTTTCGGTTTCGGCCGAAACTGAGGCCAAGGCCAAAGATTCGGTTTCGGTTTCGGCAGAAAATCGTGTTTCGGTCGGTCTCTAAAAAAAACTTGAATATGGCGGCCGAACGCTTGCTATCTCGCGTATATCAGTATGAGGGAAGAGTTAAGAAGAGAGACAGCCCATACAACGGCCGCCATTTTCAAATAGTTTCTATATGTGCGCAGGTTATACTAATTGTATACTTAAAATATCTATCAACACTTTAATTGAATATTTTGGTTTGAATAACGATCATCACACTAAAATTTTATCAGTCCAATGTTCTGCAGCATTCTACTGTTTTTGGTTTTGTGTTTGTTAGTGGCAGTAGGTATTCAAAAAGTAAGGGATCGGCTAGATTCTCAGATTTAAATAATAATTGCTGTTCCATATTTTTTTATTATTGCTTTTTATATTGGTAAAATTTTAAGACATTATATAAGCATAGGTACCTATATATTTTATGTAGTAGTGGTATGAAAATTCCAAAAAATAGTTTATTTGTACATACAAAACTTTGTTCTAATGCATAGCACAGGAATTTTTGTTTAGTTTTTTTTTTTCACATTAATGTACAAAAAATCAAAAGATGTATTATTTTGTTAAAAAAATTATGAATTTAAAATCAAATCTTTTTGTACACATCCATGATCTTAAAAAGATGTTATGTTAAAACATAAACTTAATCAATATCTTGTAAAGAACTTTAAATTAATGTAATGCAGACCTTCCTTCAATATGTGCATCATGCATCTTTTTTTTTTTTCATGTTCCTGTTAGATAATAAATGCGTCATATTTTGATATCAAATTGGTAATTTTTAGGTTTTGTGGGATTGTTTAAAAATTTGTTTCACATGATTATGACATTCCTTTGTATAAATATAGTTTTTTTTATTACCTTGTTATTTATGAACGAGCCATTGAAATCAGTTATTTTTTAGTAATAAATACTCTTATATGTACATAAGAGTACATACCTATATGTTTAACAAACCTTATTTGATTTGATTACTTAGAATTATTTGCTGTTTTCGGAATCTCACATTTTATATTTTTTAATATACTTACTACAAGCCGCAACGTAAAATACTTTGTCATGTAGTGTTAAAGTTAAAAAGTTACAATTTGTAATAATATAAAATATTGAAAATGTGTTATTAGTAGAATGTTGAATGAAGCTTATGTTTCTTGATGTGCATGATAGGCTAAAAGGAATAAAAGTAATATATCACATTGTTTTAACTAAAGTAATATAATCAATTTGTTAAGATATCAAAATGGTATAACGTTTATATATATTATGAAAAAGTACCATGCTAGAGGCATGTTATTAGAGAACATTATTCACTTCTACATTTTTCCTTGTATGATGTAGTAGGTATATGTAGTAAAATGTTTCATACTATACTGTGTGGATTTTTTTGTGGTACTAGTTATTAGAATGTTGCATCGCTTTCAAATCACATTGTAACCTGTCTACAATAAATATTTATCCATTTAGTTAGTATTTTATTTTAAAAACTTTTGGCCAGCTTCCCACCGTTCTTGACTCAACGGATTTAGGCCTGGCCTTGTAAAATTGCACATGAAATAAAAAAAAATCGGCCGCAGCCTATCGTCGCTGACGCGCGTGTCGCCTCGTGTGCGATATCTATCTTATACATACCTACTTATAATAAGGGGCGAAACGGTGCGATAAAAGCGCCACTTCGATAAACAATTAATATATTCTAAACCAAGGCCGAAATTAAAAATATGCGTCTGACTCCCTAGATAATCTTGCTTAGAATTTTTAAGGCTCTAGCTTTTAGGATAATGAACTTAGTAATATTCTTTTACGGAACTAAAGTGGCCTCTTTAGGAAACAAACGGTTTTTTTCTTAGATTTGGAACCTGAAAGCTACACAACAGAGCCTTAACAAATCTAAGCAAGATTATCTAGGGAGTCACAGGCGCATATTTTTTTGATTTCGGACATGGTTTAGAAGATATTATTTATTTATCGGGAGTGGCGCTAGTTTAGCACCGTGTAAGCCCTTAAAATGCAGCCTTATTTTTTTTGTTACCATATAACGGGAGCGGCTAATCCGATTTCATTCTTTTTTAAATAAAACTAGCTGACCCGGCAAACGTTGTTTTGCCATTTAAGTAATTGTTAAGGGGTATGAAAAATAGATGTCAGCCGATTCTCAGACCTACTCAATATGCTCACAAAATTTCATGAGAATCGGTCAAGCCGTTTCGGAGGAGTACGGGAACGAACATTGTGATGTGACACGAGAATTTTATGTCAATACATAGTATAAAATAAAGTCGCTTCCCGCGTCTGTCCCTATGTATGCTTAGATCTTTAAAACTATGCAAAGGATTTTGATGCGGTTTTTTTAAATAGATAAAGTGATTAAAGAGGAAGGTTTATAAGTTAAAAATACATGAGCAACATAGTAATAGGTTAGGCGGTACGAAGTTTGCCGGGTCGACTAGTTACCTATAATTTATAGTGACGCGAATACGAGTTACTTGATTATAAAAAAACCTCTTAGAGACACGGAGATAGCAGGCATCAAAATTAATAGCATCACAAGATCTACGTAATGTAGTAATCTTTAAAACTTTGCAACGGATTTTGATGAGGTATTTTTAAATTGATAGGGTGATTCAATAGGAAGGTTTATAAGTATAATACATGCAAAATATACTAATAGCTTAGGCGGTACGAAGTTCGCCGGGTCGACTAGTATAAGATAACTCGCACATTTTGGTCTTGCATTACGCTACTAGATGGCGTTAGGAGTAAATATTAAACAAAAATGTTCTCGAAAGTTTTTGTAAACTATAAGCATTGCAAGGCGATACGAAGTATTCCGGGTCAGCTAGTGTCTGATTCTACTATATATATGAAAATGAATCGTGGTTCGTTAGTCTCGCAAAAACTAGAGAACGGGCGTGCCGATTAAGCTAATTTTGGTCTTGAAATGTTTGTAGTACTAAGTCCAGGGAAGGTTTAAAAGGTGAGAAAATTTGGAAAAATGGAGAAGGGAAGTCAGTAACAAAAACAAACATTTTTTAATAGAAGCTGTTCCATTACCAGAGATGTTAAAAACCGCCGCTGTTAATCTGAATCCATTACATAGATTTAATTACACTGAGTCTATTACGTCCATTACATACATATTTTTGTATCCATTTTAACCAGATAGGTACATGTTATATATGTATCGCTCGCTTCACTCCTACATAATTTTAACAATTTTAATGTGACGAATGAATTGATTGACGGTTTTGTTTTTTAATTCTCCTATTCTGAGCGGGGCAAAGTAACATAGTCCATACAGCCAAGTTTTTAGTGGGTAGGTTAGGGGTAGGTAGTATAATAATAATCGTCAAACTAATAATATAAACTAACCGTCTTATTCATAAAGATACAGAACATTTTAAGAAGCGTTACTGGAGGTCTACTTCTCTGGTTTGTTGTATGGTAAATATGTGACATCCAGTCTAAATTGACATACGTCAAATAACTAAAATGCTCTTTAACTTTTTATGAATAACAGGGTAAGGCTATACGCAGTTTGCCGGGTCAGCTAGTACTTATATAAAAATGAATCGTGGTTCGTTAGTCGCTAAAACTCGAGAACGGCCGGGACGATTTAGCTGATTTTGGTTTTGAAATGTTCGTTGAGTCCAGGGAAGGTTTAAAAGGTGAGAAAATATGGAAAAATTGTAAGGCAGTTAGTAAAAGTAACAATTTATTTTCCCATGCAAATTGTAAGGCGCGATACAAAGTTCGCCGGGACAGCTAGTAAAAAATAAAAACAATATTCGGCATTTAAATTATTTATATACCTATACTAAATCCAAATTACCGACATATTTAAATAAATAGGTACCAAGGTATCTATCTCACTCTTTTATGCTATACCAATATTGTTCGCATGATTCTAATCAAACCATTCTTCTACAATTGGTGAATTGTCCATCACATCATTGGATTCACTGAAAAAGAAAATTTTATAACAATGTATATTGTTGCTTCAGTTTATAATTATACTACCTAAGTACTTAGAGTTAATTAAACTTTAGCTTAAAAATACGTACGGGGAGTTATCAGGTTTGTTAAGGTTGTTTAAAAGCATATTTATAATTTTACGATAGAGGTATTTTTACGATGAAATGAAAAACAAATGGCGTAACGATTAGATTAGCGCTTCCTGATGTCTAAGATTCGATTGTATTTGTAACAGTAAATACAGATAATTAACTCGAGAATTTTGTGAATCTAAATTATGGATAGCCTGATCTGCCTGATACAAATCTAATAATCTACTATATTATTATTATTACATAGTATAAAACAAAGTCGCTTCCCGCGTCTGTCCCTATGTATGCTTATATGTTTAAAACTATTCAACGGATTTTGACGCGGCTTTTTTAAAAGGATAAAGTGATTCAAGAGCAAGGTTTATATGTATAATTCATGCACAAAATACTAATAGGTTAGGCGCTACGAAGTTCGCCGGGTCGACTAGTATTATAATATAGGTATATAAATATAAATCGTGGTCCGTTAGTCTCGCTAAAACTCGAGAACGGCCGGGCCGATTTAGCTGATTTTGGTTGCAAAATGTTCGTAGTAGTCCAGCCAGGGAAGGCTTGAAAGGTGAGAAAATATGGAAAAATGAGGGGAAATTTATAAAAATAACAATTAAATTTTCCAAGAACTGTGTTGTATTTTCTGTTCCTGCCAAAAAACTGAAGTTTTTTTTTTATTCGGGCAGGCAAAGGGAATTAGTCCATACATTCAAGTCTTTAGTAGGTAGGTGTAGGTGGGTTTTATAAATAAAAATTTTGCCGGGTCAGCTAGTATCCCGATTACAATACACCCAAGCCACACTACAGAAATTACGACAAACGAAATCTTTTATAGTGCAAGTCAATACATATAACGAAACGATACGTCGCCGTGGCGAGCGAAAAATTCAGTCAAAGCTATTAAGTAGGCAAGGCACGACACGTTTACGTTGTATTATACTTAATATAGATAGTATTCCCTTTTTAAAGGGAAGCTACAGAGCCCAACAAACAGCATGACTGACATCTTTCCCGTTTATTTACTAAAAGTACGTTTAGGAAGGAAATGTATCTTTTACACCTCACCTGTCAAGCGATGGATCGTTACTGAACATCTCGGTGGGCACAGTCGGCGGAGCCCTCTCCGGCAACATCTCCAGGAACGATTGCCGCGACTGCAGGTGCCTCTCGACCTCCTCCGGGGTCATGTGGCCATCGCTCACATTTGACAGAAACGCTCGGCCCGGGGGAAGCCTTGATGCAAATGCACCTTTGAATTGCTAAAAACATAATAAGACAAACATTAATTAATCTGATCTATTATGAACAGAAATAGTTGTTGTCAGAGAAATTAATGTCTTTATTAAATTATATACACTTACTGATAGGTTTGGCTTTTTTGTTGCAGGTCGTTTCCTTTTTGCTGAGTTAGGTGTCTTTTTTTGAGGGCCTGTGTTATTTGAATTCTGTGTTTGAGAAGGCTCTTGAATTTTTCTGTAATTCAAAACATGATAAACTACAAATAAATGGAACATTTTATAAGGAAAATGAAATTTTTGTTTGTGCAAACTTCCCCTCCATGTTTCCATATTTTCTCACCTTTTAAACCTCCCCTGGACTAGTACAAACATTTCAAAACCAAAATCAGCTAAATCAGAACGGCCATTCTCAAGTTTTTGCGAGACTAACGAACCACGATTCATTTTTATAGTAGATAGATGACCGACGTGACAAGGGGCCAGCTTGTCGCCGCGGTTATAACGACCACTACTGCAATAATAATTGTGTCCACTTATAATCTGAAGTGATACGAAGTTACGAAGTTTGCCGGGTCAGCTAGTTATAATATAATGTGATTACACAACAAAACAAAAAACATAAATATTATTAGTTTACAACTCAATAAGGGGCCACACAGTGCGAAAATAGCCGCCACTTCCGATTATAAATAATTAATATCTCCTAAACCCTGGCTGAAATCAAAATATCGAAATCAAAAAATGCGTCCTTGACGCCTAGATAATCTTGCTAAGAATTTTCAGGCTCTCTTGTGTAGCCTATACTATAGGCTACACAGGAATATTTCTATCATCATTATCCTATAGGTCCTATACTGTAGGGCCATATAGCAAAAGAATATTTCTATCATCATTATCCTATAGGCCCTATAGGATAATGATGATAGAAATATTCTTTTGCTTTCTAAAGTGGCCACTTTCAGTTTCATAAAATAATATTTCTAAGATAATTATCCTAAAAGCTACCCAACAGAGCCTTAAAAATTCTAAGCAAGATTATCTAGGGCTTCAAGGATGCATATTTTTGATTTTAGCCATCGTTTTGGTTTTGGCGCTAGTATTGCGCCTGTTCGCACCTTAATTCCAGTAAGTAGAAAAACAGTTATATAAAAAAACAAAATCTTATCATACCTGCCAGCATGCTCATGTCCATCAGCATCATCAGAGGACTCGGTGTCATCACTCTCTGAAGTTGAACTCTCAGGTGGTTTCTCGTACTGCATAAGTCTATCAATTAGAAAAGTTCTGTCTCTTGATACCTTTAGTAACATCCTCTGGTTAGTCCGTAATGTGTCTTGAAAACTCTCATTTTCCTGTAACAATTTGGTGATCTTAAGTATCCTGGTTTTAGAAATCATCCAAATTAGAGCAAACCAAAGACTCAGATTTCTAGTAAATACAGTGAATTTTCATCAATACATAGTAAAAAAATTAAGTCGCTTTGCACGTCTGTCCCTATGTAAACTACACAAACGAATTTTGATGTATTTTTTTTTAATAGATTGAGTGACTCAAGAAAAAGGTTTATAAGTATAATACATGCACAAAAAAGGTTAGGAGGTACGAAGTTTGACGGGTCGACTAGTAGATTATATTTATAAGCAATAGAACTTCTACATCATCATCATTTTTGCCCGAAGACCTTCACTGCTCATGACTGATATATATGTTTGAAACAGATCACCATACTGACTGGTCTTGAGTGGCCTATATCTAGTGTACTCCAGCAACCTACACAAGTTCATCTGACCACTTCTTTGGGTTTGGTGCTGAAACTACTTCATAAAATAAATTTCAAAAACAATCTTAAAAATTACATTTTATACTTTGCATTTATTTATAATATTAAGCTTTCAGTACAATTTAAATAAGGTGAGGAAGACTTACGAAAATAAGGTGTTTTAATCTCTGTTTTAACAGAACATATTGTGTTTTGTAGTTATGTTCAGGTATCCCGTCACTGCTGAGGTCCGAGGAGTCGTCGGCTTCGTCGGGCCGAGGCTGCCCCGCGCCGGCGGCGCTGCCGCCAGCTTCATTGGCTTGCATATTAGCCATGGACCGGCAGTACCATCCGTCTAGCATCTTCTGAAATACATCAGGTGCACTGCTAACAAAACAATAAGTAAGCATGTTCTTTATAAACAAAGTTGAGTGTATAATTATTTTTTGTGTAACACAGAGAGAATATCGTCCACAAAAATTATTACTTAGAACTGTGAGTGAAGAACTGTTACTTACCTAGTCGCTTATTAAGTTCCCTAATTCTTGATGTTATGATTGTGAATAATAAATTTAAATCTATTCAGAAAATAAGAGATGAGGTTTTATAGCAAAGCAACTGCAAAACACAAATTGTCACGATAGCATTAATATGCGAAACAGTGTTGCCAATGACTGTTTACCAGATTCCCCAAAATCACTGGTCAAATTCCCCAAATTTGGGGAGAAAAATATGCTGATTCCCCACAAAATCCCCTCACAATGAGATAGTGAACTATTTACGAAATAACTTTAAAAATCAAACATTTATTAATGACATACACTTGAAAAATCGCAATATCAATTTAAAAAAATCATCCGGTATATTATTATCCTCTTCAGGTTTTCTCTTATATTCAGGCCAAAAAGTAAAAACATGGTTAAATATTATGTAAAACTGATGAAGTGTAAATTTAACATAATCGAACAAAAACTTTTCCACTTAAAATAACCAAATATTTACATAGGTACATACATTAGCAAAGACTGGGGATAACAAACTGACTGATTTTAAGGTGGGGTGATACATTTTCATGATTGTATTTCGCATTTATTCAGTAATTTAAACGAATAAGGTAAATAATCACTACTCTAAAGATAAGTTTTAGCTTTTTTAACATTAAAATAAACAAAGGCAGTAATTTATATTTGATCATGGATGTTTTGGTTGTAAGTTTGTTTTGAATTGGTTAAATGCTAAATTCCCCGCATATTCCCCACACAGAGCCTCTCCCCACAAATTCCCCAATCGCTTTGGGATTCCCCGCAGTTTGGGGAATTCCCCACACATTGGCAACGCTGATGCGAAACAAAAAAAAAGTAAATAAATAACAGAACGAGAGAAGTAGGTACTCACCACAGCCAAGCCAAATAGCTTAGAACACGCTTAGAACAAAAAAGATTTCCGCTACAACTTCAAGGAAAAATAGTAGTTTGGAGAATCAACGATAGATGTCGCTGAGAAATAATATTTTTTTATCAAACGGTAACCCTTTATTTTATTTTTATTTGCAACACCACCATCTGCACCTAGCACGCAGTGTTGTGGCTTATTGTAAAATCGACTATCGATTGTAAGCACATGTAGCAGAGCTAGAGTTTAGCTGTAGTCTAGCTATACGTCCGGGGAATATTATAGTGTCCTGTCCGGGGAAGTTATATAACTTCTTCGGACACACTGTACTATTTACGCAATAGCACTAGAACCAGATAACCGGCCCAATAAACTTCTCCCCCCGTAGAACATGATACAATCATTTTACAATAGTTACATGATATATTATTATTAATTGTTTATTTATTGATTTGTCTGACCAATTATGAATGTACGAAAATGCATTTGTGTAACACTAAATTTAATGTAACAAAAATAAGTGATTGAAGTGAAGTGGAATTAGGTCAACAGAATTAGGTAGGTAGGTATCTAGGTATTCATTTTTTTATTTTTTAGATTAGAAAAATTTCTCGTTGGATGAAACAAAAAATACATATATACCTAACATGAGCTAGCTTGTTCAAGTTTTAAGCTATAATTCCCTCGGGAATAAACTCTTGAAACCTTGACACTGCGCTCTGATTTTAACTTTTGCGCCCCTAAAATAATACATCGCTTTACATAAGTTATATTAGGAACTATTTTGTTGTTAACCGCCGAACTTTTTACAATAATGTGCTTGTATTGCACATTAAAACCTTCTTCTGAATCACTCTTTGTATATTTTGCCAAGGCTTGGCATAGTTGTAAAGTTGTTATTTAAAATTTTCTCTGCATAGTTTAAGCTTTAGGCTTTCTGCATATTCTTCTTTCTTGATTATGTGATGGGTATGTAACATACCGAACATACTATGCTCAGTTGCTGTCTAGGGCGGCGTAACAGATTTGTCTATGTTCTCGTTCGCACTAGACTATATTACCAAAGAACAAGAGCTATTTTGCAATAAAGAAAAACCGGAAGTGTTACGCCATCCTAGACCGCCACTGTACGTACTGTATATTATTTTTACTCTTTATTAATCGATAGTCGATTGATAATTGGCAGCACTACAATATCATGACGACACCTTCCGGCCGGTCGGGCATTTTTTTCCAATTGTTGTTTGTTTTCGTTTGAACAATGCATTTTTTGGATTTTCTTTTTCGACGACTTGGCTTTTCTTGGACTCCGATATCTTTCCCTTATTCGATTTTACGCTGCTTTGTTTACTGGACTCTGATTTTGCTGGCGATTTGGAACTTGCTCAACGGTGTTGCGTACCAGGGTGTTCTAAAACTCGTAAGTACCTACCTACAATAATGTTTATTTTTTCTTTTCCATCATTCTAAATTTTAGTATCGTTTCCACATAATTATATTCAAACAGCAATTAATGGCATAAAATAGGTTAGTAATAAGTACGATAGACAGATTCTTTCCTAGCTCATAATGTATCATTGATTCAGTGAGAAGTATTGTAAAGTATATCGGGCGGACGAACCATATATTCTGAAGCACGGAACTGATGATTAGCAACAAGCCTTAAATATTCTAGCATTCCTCAGGGGATCAAAATCACATCACCGGATTAGGTTGTAATGACAAACATAAACTTATTTTACAAACATAATAATGGCTTTAAAAGTACAGTAACCATTAACAATAATAAACAAAAATCTTAATTAAGTATTCATATTCATTTCAGGTTTGGATAATATAGTCTTACACAGTTTGCCGAACCTGGAGAGACAACCAGACAGATTCCGCACATGGTTGAATAGTTTAGTGAACTAAGTTGAATGAACTAACTTCAGTGAACTAATTTGAGAACTGCTAATTTAAATAAAACTTTCGAGTTCTGTTTTATGTACAGTTTTATATTCCAAAGTCAATCCTAGGACTGAACGCGATTACTCATCCTTTATTGTAGGAGTCCCGGAATCTTATTACGAAAAAGTGTGGGACAGTTCAGTTTGGCCAGTCAAATCTGAGTTCGCCGAATGGATTTGGTTTCGGAGACAAACAAAGGGACCAGAAAAAAAGCGGTAAAACCCAAAACCGAGGTAAGCCCCTTAATATTTTCTACCAGAACGTTCGCGGTCTTCGAACCAAACTAGAAGAATTCAAGAATAACCTTAGCACTTCCATGGCGGATTTATACGCTATAACAGAAAGTGGTTGTAATGGTTCCATCTGCGACTCTGAAATAATACCACCTCATTTCAACATAGTGAGATGTGATCGATCTGATGGACGAAAGCAGGGAGGCACTTTTTTAGTGGCCACACAAGAATACGAACTGAAACGGATACCTTTACAAGGCGTTAATATAGATAATGAAGTGTTCGAATTATTGTGTTGTTCACTTTTTAGAGGTCGTAAATTGCTAATAGTTATATGTGTACTCTATATCCCCCCAAATAGCGGAGATGATGATTATTTGCGAATGTTTGAAATAATTGAAAATATAACTGTAAAATATCGTAATGTAATTATTTTAGGCGATTTTAATCTGTATTCTAGTTCAACTGAAATCCGAAATTATTTTGAGTTCTTCGTTTCTTATTGTGGATTCACTCAGAGAAATTTTGTGGGGAATCAAATAGATCGCTGCCTGGATTTAGTTCTAAGTACGCTCGATAGGAGCGTGGTCGATGTTTCACGGTCAGACGAGCCTCTAGTCAAAATAGACGGTTATCACCCGCCGCTTGCCATTTCGCTGAGGCTGGCGGCTGAGGCCCCCCCGGCCGCGCCCGCACCCTCGCCCGCGCCCGCGTCGCACTCGCAGCTGCTACCGCACTTAGTGCCTGACGTCGCAGGTAAGCAAAATACAAAGCATATGCATTCTTGGAATTTTTACAAGGCAGATTTTCCGTTGCTATATTCTCTTATTTATCAGATAGATTGGAGTGAGTTGTATCACATTGGAGACGTAACTGAGGCAACAAATTTTTTGTATGATAAAATAAACGATGCTATTAACAACTGTGTACCCTTAAAAAAATC
The DNA here is from genome assembly GCA_951802225.1 of Euspilapteryx auroguttella. NCBI lineage: Eukaryota > Metazoa > Arthropoda > Insecta > Lepidoptera > Gracillariidae > Euspilapteryx > Euspilapteryx auroguttella. The sequence goes on from OX637654.1 coordinate 6,078,897, forward strand.
AGACACTAAAAATTCTCGTTATACTTACCCAGATTGGTACTCTCCAGAATTAATTAAAGATATCAAATTAAAATCTAAATTACATAAGAAATATAAATCCAGTAAATTATCTTCCGACTATAAAAAAATTTCAAATGTTCGATCTAGAGTCAAAAAAACTATTGAAAAGGATTACAGTAATTCTTCTTCTTCTTCTTCCTCAGCACATATCAGCCCACTGTTGAGCAAATGCCTCTCCAATTATTTTCCAGTTCGTTCTATCGGCTGTCAATCTCATCCAAGTCCTCCCCGCAACAGTCTTTATATCGTCGGTCCATCTGGCTGGTGGTCTGCCTACACTCCTCTTCCCCTCTCTTGGTCTCCATTCAAGGACGGCTTTGCTCCATCTTTCGTCTTCCCTGCGTGACATGTGTCCCGCCCACGCCCACTTCAGTTTAGCAACACGAGCACCCACATCTACTACCTTCGTGCGTTCTCTGATAGTGGTATTGCGCACTTTGTCTCGCAGGGAGAGACCTAGCATTCGCCTTTCCATTGCTCTTTGCGTGATTTTGAGCCTGTGGATCATTACTTTGGTGAGGGTCCAAGTTTCGCAGGCGTAAGTCATTGTTGGGAGAACGTTACAGTAATTATAGAGACCAAATCCAAGAGCAGCTAGCTAGTGATCCTAAATCATTTTGGATGTTTATTCATTCAAATAGAAAATCTAATAAAAAACCGGATATTATGAGAAATGGTGTACCTATGAGTAATCAAGAAAGTGCACAAGAGTTCGCTAAATATTTTTTCTCAGTGTACAACCCAAACCCCCCAGTGCTGGCTGCGGAGGCCGCGGGCCGGATGAGCGGCGGCGCGGGGGGCGCAGCGCGCGTGCACCTGGAAGCGCTGGAGCCAGCGCAGGTACGCTTGGCGTTAAAAGCCCTGCCTGCAAAACGCTCGGTCGGCCCGGACTAGGGTTCATGATTTGTCGAGCTTTTCAGTTTCTCGGGTCTCGAGAATTCTCGAGGCCAATTTCTCGGGTCTTCTCGGGTTGTCGAGAAATTTACATTTACCTATGTTTTTGCATATCTTTTCGATTCAAATAATGAAAAAAGTTGACACAAAATTAACAATGTGAATCATAATAAAAAGAACTTATTTTAAACCAATAAATTGAGTGGTTTTTCTGCCAAATATAAGTTATAAAACTTGAAAAAAATATATATACCTATTAAACCGTTAACTAATAAAAAATACACAAATTTCGGCTTGTTAATTAGGAAATAGTCAACGTTAATCTAAAACTATACTTCATAATAAGTGTTTAAATTTTAAGAAAATTTTATAGAAAAGAAGGGCCTGAGTCGCTTAGCTAAATAAACAATGAAAATTCGATGACAATGACAGCATTCGAAAACTATTGCTGCTTTTCGGGAGGCATGTACTGTTGTCGTCTATAAAAAGCCGCAATGATTTTCGAATGCTGTCACTGACATCAAATTTTCATTGTTAATTAAGTAAGCGACTTGATACTCAGATTTAGGTAGTGAACTGTGAAATTTATAAGATTATAAATTAAATTTGATAAAATAAAACACAAAATATACACAAGCAGTACACCGTCAAGCTTCGTCGTGGAACTCTATCGAATTGTAGTTGTCTTGTTATCGATTTCGTTAACCATTGCCACTTTTTAAAGTCGATTTCTGTTATACGCCTAAACAAAACCAGCAATGGTTAAGACAGTCGCTTGTAATACGATTACGAGTCGATCGATTTTGGTTACGAGACTTGACTCCACCGCGTACCATCATTATGCTTATAAAAGTAAAAAGTATATTTCCATCTTTTACGTAATTCACGAACTTATTTGCACTACATAGACTCAAATATGATTTCTTGAGTTCTCGACTTTTCTCGAGCATAATTTTCCGGGAACAGAACCCAAGGATTTCCCGGGAATTCTCGACCCGAGAAATCCCGGGAATGAACCCTAGCCCGGACGGGATACCGCCGTTCTTAGTACGGGACTGTAGAGAAGTACTTCTGGAACCACTGACATATATATATAACTTGTGCCTACAAAAATCACAATTTCCTGAAATTTGGAAAATGACAAGGGTTACTCCGGTGCCTAAGGGTGGTGATGCTTCGGATGTGTCTAAATATAGGCCTGTAGCTGTATTAGGTACATTTGCGAAAGTTTTTGAGTCAGCATTGTATACCAGTGTATATGCAGGAGTCCAAGCACAGTTTACTGAGTCTCAGCATGGATTCAGGTCTGGTTGCAGCACCAATACGAACCTCATAAATTTTATGACGTTCCTAGCACCCTCTGTCGACAAAGGAGTCTAAGTAGATGATGATCTCCTTTTATCCCTCATCAGGGACATAGGGCTCTCAGTAAAGCTCGCCACTTGCTCCTATCCTGGGCGACTTCCTCCATTTCATTCCACGGTGCTCCAAGTATAGGGGCCTCTTGCTCCACCGTGCGGCGCCAGGTTTGTTTAGGGCGACCGGCTTTGCGACGTCCTTGGGGGCACCATTTTAGGGCTATCTTGGGCGGATGGTCGTCCGGCCTCCTCAGCGTGTGGCCGATCCAACGCCACTTCCTCAGCTTGATCTCCAAGTCTACGGGTTTCTGGTCGGTGAGTCTCCACAGCAGCGTGTTTCTGATTGTCTTGGGCCAAAATATTCTAAGAATCTGACGCAGGCATTTGTTAATGAAAACCTGCAGCCTAGCAGACAGATCCTTTCTGACAAACCAGGTTTCACTGCCATAGAGGAGGACTGACTTCACGTTCGACTCGAAGATCCTGACTTTTGTTCGGCGCGTGATAATCGAGGACTTCCATACTGGCTTGAGTTGAGCGAAGGCTGCTCGAGCCTTGTTTATGCGAGCCTCTATGTCAGCTTCCGCTCCTCCGGTTGGATTCACAACGCTCCCCAGGTAGGTGAACTTTTCCACACGCTCTACAACTTCGCCGTTGACACAAATGGGAGTGGTGTCTGTGGTATTGTGGCGCATTTCTTTAGTTTTGGCGGAATTGATGCGTAAACCTTCTTTCAGTGCCTGTTGCTGTAAATCGTACACCTTGGACTGGAGATCACCAACGTTGGCAGAGAGAAAGCACAAGTCGTCGGCAAAGTCAATGTCCTCTATCTGCGACCTCTGAGTCCACGGTAGACCTCTTTGACTTTCGTATGTCACTCTGCGCATGATATCATCCAGTACAATGAGGAAAAGAAGTGGAGACAATAAACAACCCTGTTTGACCCCTGCCGTGACTGGCATGGCCTCGGTGAGTTGACCGTCGTGTAGTATGCGGCATTGGGATCCTTCATACAAACATTGTATTATTTGTACAATTTTGTCGGGTATTCCCCTCTTCTTCAGGATGCGCCAGATGCTGGACCATCTCACTCTGTCAAATGCCTTCTCGAAATCTATAAAAAGAGCGAATACTTCGCACTGCATTTCGTTACAGGATTCGAGAATTATCCTTAACAGGTTAATTTGGTCCGTACAAGAACGGCCCTTTCTAAACCCAGCTTGTTCGTTTCTCAGCTTTTGGTCGACTTCCTTCGCCATGCGCTGCAACAGTATTTTGCACAAAACTTTGGAGCAGGTTGGCAATACATTTATGCCTCTCCAGTTATTGCACTCGGAAAGATCACCCTTCTTGGGAAGTTTGGTAATGATACCTTCTTTCCAGCTTTTTGGAACTTCCCCAGTTTCCCAGATCTTTACCAAGAGAGGTAGCAGTATATCGGCTGATGCGTCCACGTTGGCTTTCAACGCTTCGATAGGGATTCCATCATTGCCGGGGGCTTTTCCACTTTTCAGTGCTAGAATGGCCTTGCTAATCTCTTGTTTGGTTGGAGGATTGATGTCGATATCAAGATGGTCCGATATTTGCACATCCGTGTTGAGATCCTCTTGCATTTCTGGGGCGTTGAATACCTCAGTGAAATGCTGGTGCCAGCGGGCAAGTTGTTCCTCAAGCGTCACAGCGAGCGTTCCGTCCTTGCGCCTTATTGGCCTGTTTCGTTGGCGTTTGTTACACAGTTGATTCGATGCTCTGTAGAGTTCTCGCATGTTGCCGCTAGCTGCAGCGTTTTGTGCTTTTGTCGCTATGTCTGCGGCCCACGTGCGCTTGTCCTTTTTGAGGCTGCGCTTAATATCGCCTTCACAGAGAAAGTACTCGTAGGACAGTGCCTCTTTTTCCTCCATGCCACTGGCCGAGTTCATCCTTTCCTTTAAGGTCTTACGGTGGTTAATTTTGCCCCAGGTGTCATTGGACATCCACTCCTTTTTGCCTTGTGATCTGTGACCTAGCATTTCTTTGCAGCAGTCCTGCAGCACATTTTGAACATGATCCCAGTGTTCTTCGAGGGGCGCGGTCTCGACATTAAGTTCGTGGTACTTGTTATGCAGCGTAACGGAAAACTGCCTTTTTGCGTCGCTGCTCCTCAGTTTCTCGACATCGAAACGCTTGATAGCGTGCTGGGCTGAGCGCTTTGTTTTGGCAATCTTTAACTTGATTTTCGCCGTCAGCAGATGATGGTCGCTGTTGACGTCAGCGCCTCGTTTGTTACGAACATCAAGGAGTGAGCGACGCCATTTCCTGCCGATCATAAAGTGGTCAATTTGATTTTCGGTCTTGCGGTCTGGTGAGACCCAAGTGATTTTATGGCAGGTTTTATGAGGGAAGATGGACCCCCCCACGACAAGGTCATTCTGGCAGCAGAAATCGATCAGGAGATTGCCATTTTCTGTTCGCCTTCCAGTTGCATGCTTCCCAAGCCAGGTTTCTATGGCTTTGTTGTCATTCCCTAGTTGAGCATTGAGGTCTCCCATGCAGATTAAAATATCCTGTTTCTTTACCGCTTGAGCTGTGGCATTTAACATTTCGTAGAAACATTCCTTCACTTTGATATCCGCACTGTTGGTCGGTGCATAACACTGTATTATAGTGATATTTCTAACATGTGACTTGAATCGTGCCGTCATTATGCGGTCGGATATAGGCTTCCATTCAAGAAGACTCATTTTTGCTCTCTTACTCAGAAGCAAGGCAACTCCGTGTTCGTGTCTGGTGTCGCTACCTGAATACAACAAAGTCATATCCTGAACCCTTTCTTCGCCAAAGTCCTTCCATCGAGCCTCGGATATACCCAAAATGTCAAGATGGTATTCTGACATATATTTTGCAACTTGCAAAACTCTGCTGTCTTCCCGCATGGTGCGTACGTTCCAACAGCCTATCATGGTCCTTTGTTTCATGCCAAATGTCGTCGTTTTGTTATCAGTCCGTTTTTCTTTACTTTGAGTTTCTTTAATATTTAGGTATTCAGATATGCGAGTTATTAGCCCACAGTATCCTAGTCTGGTGACAGGGCTGCTGTCTAAGCGCCCAGACTCGCCGGTTGTTACTCAGAGTTTCCTTCTCTTATCCAGCTTTTCTGGAGGTATTTAGCCCCCAAGGTCGTAGATGACCTGTGGTATGGTTATACCGCCACTGCTCGGTCGCCATTTCCTCGTCTGTTCTCTAGCAGGGAGCACCGCGTGCAGGTGAGGTTGACAATTGGGGCCAGTTGAGATCTTGTAACTGTTCTCCCCCTTACTCCCCCCGTAGTCTAAGTAGACACGGCGTAATTTGATTTTAAGAAGGCCTTTGACACAGTGGACAATGATGTATTGCTGAAAAAGCTGGCGTTGGCGGGGTGCACTCCAAAAACGCTGGATTTTTTTGCTAGCTACATGAGTGATCGGAAGCAATTTGTAGACTTTCGATATGCGACATCGGAACCATACCCTACCTACTCAGGAGTAATCCAGGGAAGTAATTTAGGACCATTAGCGTTTATCATAATGATAAACGATTTGCCTAATATCGTAAGGTCAGCAAAGTGCTTACTATTTGCGGATGATCTCAAATTGTACAGCAGCATATTAAATGAGGAGGATATCTCCCTCCTTCAGAAGGATATTGATGGAGTCGTGAATTGGGCCGAACGAAATAAGTTGGAATTTAATAAATCAAAGTGCAATATTATTTCTTACAGCCGAAGAAAATCGCCTAGACACCATCAGTATTTAGTGGATGGCACCCCAATGACACGAGTAGAGTCAGTGCGTGATCTTGGAGTTAATATGACTGCAGATCTCAATTTCAGCAACCATATCACTGATGTATGTAAAAAGGCCTTCCAGACGCTAGGTTTTGTACTTAGGACAGCAAATAACTTTACCAATGCATCTGCAATCAAGAGCTTGTACAACACATTAGTTAGGAGTAAGTTGGAATCAAATTCACTTGTTTGGAGTCCACACGAGGAAAAGTATAAATTTATGTTAGAGCGAATACAAAATAAATTTACTCGCTTTCTCTATAAAAAGCTCTATGGGGTATATCCGAAATATCCGTTAATGTATCCGACTCTTTTTGTACTGGGAATGGTGGGATATACTAAACTTGAGGTAAGAAGGGAATTAGGTATAGCGAAGTACGTTTTTCAGGTTTTACGAGGCATGACCAAAAACTCGGTGGTTCTAGCGGAATGTGCATTAAGGGTTCCCAAAAATGTGTTGAGGCCGCGCCCTGGACGCCTCCTGGCTATACCCACTAGCAGAACAAACCTGCTGCAAAAAGCTCCTCTAACTAGAGCCATCGAGTTGCTCAATTGCGTGGACGGAAAAATTGATATTTTTACGTGTTCTCTGAGTGAGTTCACAAGAGAAGCAGAACTCTTAATTTGCTACGGAAAATAGTTATTATTTTTTGTATAATTTTGTTAATTGTTTTTATTTGTAAGTGTTGTTTAATTTTGTTTGCAAATTTCATTTTTTATGTATAATATGTTGGATTTTTAAAAATTTTAAATATTTATCTGCAGATATATTCATTGTTCCATACATTATGTTCCTACACTATTGTATTAGATTAGTCTGTAATGATAGTGTAGTGTTTGGTATAAATAAATAAATAAATAAATAAATAAATAAATAAATAAATAAATAAATAAATAAATAAATAAATAAATAAATAAATAAATAAATAAATAAATAAATAAATAAATAAATAAATAAATAAATAAATAAATAAATAAATAAATAAATAAATAAATAAATAAATAAATAAATAATTAAATAAATAAATAAATAATTAAATAAATAAATAAATAAATAAATAAATAAATAAATAAATAAATAAATAAATAAATACATAAATAAATAAATAAATATTTACAATATTTACACTGAACAGTTTATATACACAAGGTAAAAGTTCACAGTATGTACAGAAGGAATAGAGTAAGTTATAAGGTTATTTAAGTATTAAACAACGGTCGGTGTATGCGCGGCCGGCATCGGTTAAGCGCGGGTCATCGAGCGACGTTAACAACACCGATACAAGACTCTCACTGAATCCTCGCTCGTGCGGCGCGGCACGTCGTTGGTTTCTGTTGCTAGGCCGCGCGGCGGTCTTCGCGCAGCCTCCCGTGCAGACCCGCCCCGCGCGCCTCCGCTACACCCGCTGACATCCGAGCCCGTGAGTGTCGAGTGCACGGTTTTGGGATAATTATTTTATCACAACATTATGCACTTATTTTGCATTTAAAAAATGAAGATCGGATTCGCAGGATTCCCAGTAGATAAATCGACTTAATAATTAAATAGTATGAATTAGACATAAGCACGTTTTAATTAGGTGTTCAGTATTTATTATAGAAATAAGTAAGTATGCATAAATAAATAGGTAGGCTATTGTGAGCATTTTGCCTTCCTGCCTAGATATTTGTAAAATAAAAATAAATATATCCTACAAAGCTAACCCTACTGCAATACGAAACTTTAATCTTTGGCCTTGTCGTGATCGTCTATCTGACTAATGGTTAGGACCTTCCATACGTTGTGTTTTAAATCAAATAATTTACAGTGCTAAAGCTCCTTTGAAAATTAAAGAATAATGAAAATAACCTTGGACTTATAAAATTTCGAGCCAATGAGCTGTACGCTGACAAATAAATTCTTAAAAAAAATGCGCGCTAAACACGCGCGCTAGCTCGACCTCGTCAAGCGACTACCTAGGTATCCTAAACAGACGTTCCCTAATACATTACTGTAATCGTCCTTCTAAAAAATGATTTAAAAGATTGAAAACCCTACTGTTGTTCCTAGAAGAGGAACCGCGGTCAAGTGTATTATTACGGAAGGTAAATTTTGGTTGAAGTGTGTGACAACTAGCCCCGGGTAGGACAGTTCCTTCGCCATGCCCCGTCCGACTAGGTTTTGTGTAACCTTATGTTTGTGTAAAGAAAGTCGACTTTTGATGACCATCGATTCATGTGATAAAGGCTTAAGCCAGATTAAAATACAAAGATAATCATGAAGTTATGTGCAAGATTCTCAAAACGAGAGCTACGGTGTAATAACCCTGTTGCCAATCCGTTGGTCTTGTACCAGCACTTTTCTTGGTTAGAACTTACTTAGGAATGTATGTCTTGTGGTTTCAACTATCACTCCCACCATGATAGCACATCTCCTGAAGTACCGTAGATCGTTAGGCAAAGCAATGCACTTAAAAACCAAACAATAGCAAATTCTTTAGATCAAATCACAGCTCCTCTGAAGTTCATCCCCTAACACAGGACGATCGCTTCTTTACGCAAACGAGCCTAAAGCCGCATATTATCGAATGTTAGAAAAGAGATCTCGCCCCTGGATTAGTTTATCGCGAAGTTAGTTTTTTTTACGGTTTAGTGTACATCGTGTGAATATATATAATATAATATAAGTTTGTATAAAAACAGACCCTCCCTTGAAACATTCATTCTACCTCACACAGATTCTTTCTGTCTCACATACATTCTTCAAGTCCTATCAGCTGATAATGGTTGTGGTGTTAGTTGAGTGTAATAGAATTATCACAAATCTCTAGAATACGTCATCCAACGAGGAACAAACAACGTAAGCAGTCAAGCTTCGACAGGATATTTTATATTTGGTTAGAACGATTCGGGCCTCATTTACTCAACATAATCAACTATCTTGTACACCGTAGTGTATCGTCAAGTTTGATATGAGCTTTACTAAGTTGTTCATTTGATCTCCATGCCACCGATCATGGGACCTTGTCTAGAACTCTTGGTTCTATAAATTCTCATCATTCAACTATCTCGTGCATCGTAATGCATTGTCAAGTTTGATGTGAGGTTTTAGTTTGCTCGTCTGATCTTCATGCCAACAATCATGAAGTCTTGTCTTGAACTCTTGGTTCTTTACTTATATCCTTTGTCTTAGCAATTCCGCATCACATATGTAACTTATGTAAGCCACCACGCATTAATATCGGCAAACTTAAGATTATTAAGTGTGATAATAGAGGATTAGACTTTCCTACAACAAGCATCCATTTCACACAATCTACGATTTACAATAATTGATTAACATCGTAAAAGGCAATCAAGACACAAGAGTAGTAATCGTGCAATCCTTCGTTCGAGTTTGGTACACTAAATAGACTGCAGCGAATAGATCTCAAAGAATATGATTACTCAAGTAAGTAATCTTTCTAATCAAAATAAACACCGCTATCCAATTTTGTGACCAGTGTAAAGTGTTCGGTTATGTATTTAACTATACATTCCCCATCTAACTACTTTGATGAAGCGAGTACCGAGGCCGGCCGCAGCACTCCCTCGCATCGTCCGAAGGTACGAGTACATATATATAGCTTTATCATGTCAAATCAAAGAAAACAAAACACGATCTCCCCGCGCGCCGAGACGCGGTAGCCGTTTCTAGGGGTCTGTCGTCGAATCCATCTAAAAGTATAAAATATATAATTTTTAATTTAATAAAGCTAAAAACTGTACGATATAGGAAGGATCGTTACACTATGGCTACAAATAGTATTAGTGGTGATATTTTAGCACTGGACAACAAAAAAATATTCAAATACAGTAAATTTTGCCATTCCCACTTTGAATCGCAATACTATACCTCAAGCAAACATGAAAACATGGTGTAGGCACACAAATAGAATTTCAAAAGGTAAACGCTATGATTATATAGATGATTTTCAAAAAATTGCATAAGATTATTATACCAAAAGAAGAAAATAATAAATATTATTAATTAAATACCTATAGATTTTTCATTTTAAATTAAGTTTGAGTTACATTTTGCTTAAGAACTTATTGTAAGATAATAAGCATGCAGACAACGGCTGCTTAAAATCAAAACCCAGTAACTCGTTTTAACTAAAATGTTCAGGAGAGCCAAAAAACGGGTCGGCCACTTTAATTCGTTGCCCCGAAGAAACCAGACGCAATAGCGATTTGGGTGTTTGACCAAAAGTTTGAGTATATTGTTGACTATAGTTTGTAGTACTTATAATCGTGTTAGAAGTTATAGTTACACTTAAATCGATCCCACTATATTTTTTTTTGGAAATTTACCCAAATATGACAATGAAAACAATTTCAAAACATAGTATTTCACACTTAGTTAATACAATCTCTGAGTTAATTCTCCACTTTTTATACCATTTTATATTTTTAGCTGTACGTTTCGAGTGACAAATGTTATTTTTTGAAGTGGATGCATTTAAAAGTTATACAAATGGTTTATTTGTGGCAGAATTTAGTTTTGGTTAGGATTTGGTTACGACTCGTGGTTAATTCAACAAAATATCCCTTCTTTGACTTACTGTTTTTTAACTTACTAGATTCCATCAAATTTTGATTGAATTTATAATCGGCGCCAAATTCAAAACATAGTAAGTCGGCTTTCAAATTCAAAACCTAGTAAGTCGCTTGAGTTGCTAGGTTTTTTTATTTGTAATCCGACATGCTATGTTTAGAATTTGTACTTCATGGAAATTTTAATATCTTTTCCAAATTGGGTAGACTTGCTAAATTTTATTTTTAAAATTACGTAGGAAACTGGGTGTTTTAAGGTCCATATCACATCGATACCGCCTAGTAAGTCGAAAAATGACAAAAACGGGTTTTTTGCAAAAACACCAGTTACTAGGTTTTGAATTTGGGCAGCCTTTTAAGGTTGAGATTAATCTGTAAAGCAAGAAAGTAAAAGCAAGTTTACATTTTACTTTCTGTCCGCTTGTGAAATTAATCTCAACCTAAAAAAGATGTCTACATGAATAAAATACCTACATAGGTACCAAGCTAGCTAGGTGCGGTAGGTGCTTATCTATAGGTATATAATGTTGTATGATGTGGTTTGGAGAATTACCGCTTGGGGCGTTGACGTCGAAAATGCAGAGTCGCATATCTATTTGTGTATATTCAATATTATCTATGGTACTCACTCACTTAGTGGCAAGGCAATATTCACAGACCAACTAGAGATACTACGTATACGGTATACGGCACAGACCAACTAGAGATTAGTATACGGCTAATCTGAGCGGCTAATAATCCTAAAATAAAAAGTCACATTCATAGTGCTACGCTACTTTCTCAAGTGCAATCATTGGATATGTTAAAAAGAGATCAGTACTGTCTCCACTGGGTCGTATGATTCTTCCGCACCTTGCCCGTAGCTGGGTTCGACTTTTTATTTTTAATTTTCTAAAAAGCTAGTGATGTCAAAAATAACTTGTCCTAAATCATGACATGACATGGTTATTTATTATGGAACTTATCATTACTAATTGAGGAGTAATGAGCGGTTTTCGAACTGTCACTTTTAGTTCCAGAGACTGCCATAAGATGGCACTAGCAATCAGGTTAAATGTCAAATTCTATATGAATTCAATCAGTCAGGTCAATCAGATTTGACGTTGACATTACACCTACATACATTGGCTATATATTGTTATCTATTAGCATTCTCCAAGAACCAATATATATGTCAAAAACGAAAACCCCTCATTGTAATAACAAGAAAACAAAGACAAAGATAAAAACCGCTAATAAAAATACAAAATAAAACAAACCGTATACAATTTTTAACAGAAAAAGAATAAGGGCAAGAGTCCTTTGACGCGAACAGTGGTGCCACTCTAGAATAAAAAAATATTTTCTAAAGTAAGGCTTTTTTTCAGTAAAAAGTGCTCCCTTGTGCATAAAATCTTGGTCCCTTGTATTTTTTTAAGTATTTAAAATAATATCTAAGTTTAGAATAATTATTTTTTACTGTTTGTTGCTAAAAGTGGCCACTTTAGGTTTATACTGTTTCATGTATTACTGTTTGTTCCTAAAAGTGGCTACTTTTAGCCAAAAACAGTAATCCATAAGCATTCTAAACCTAGATATTATTTTAAATACTTAAAAAAATACTAGGGACCAAGATTTTATGCATAAGGGAGCACTTTTTTCTGAAAAAAAAGCCTTACTTTAGAAAATATTTTTTATTCTAGAGTGGCGCCACTGTTCGCGACAAAGGACTCTTAATTTAGGTCTTGTACGAAGGCTAAGTAGGTAGGCTACCAAAATAACTAGCAAAAGAATTAAATATTTACTTTATTTTTTAATAAAAGTGGGTTAAACTGAAATCTTAAATTAAAAGGTAAAAGCGAAGGGTCTTTTTGGTAGTTGATAATTTCTGAAGTAATAGACGTAGAGAAATTAATCTAATGCAATTTGGAGAACAACTCAAAAGCTAACAATAAAACACAAAAAATAAAAAAAAGTATCTGCATTTTTTTGTGGAAACTTTGAAAAACCATAAAAAATGTACAAAAAAAAATTTTTTTTTTGGTTTATCATCTTTAAAAAAAAAGTAAAAGCAATACTTTGTTATTTTATTAGTAACTTAGGTAGCCTAACTACTTAGCCTTCGATCAAGACCTTAATGAAGGTTCTGTGAGCCTTAAATCTTTAACTGTGATTTTAAAAGTAGGCGGGGTCGACTTTTGCAAAAAAAATAATTAAAAACATCATACTGAGGGGGGGGTGAGGTTGCGACCCCCCATATGGGGTGTTTTCATCGATGAAATTGATCATAGAATACACCCTTAAAATTATGTTATAACTTCCCCGGACACACTGTATAATTTAGGGGGTAAGAAAGGATGTTTTTGGTGACAAGGGAGATAAGATGATAATTTAAAATTTCGGTTTCAATGTGACGTCTCAGAAAAAAATTACATGTTTTATTACGCCACTAATGGCCACTATCAGATGGCGGTTTGATAATGAATGAGGGGTTTTTAAAGTGATATTTAAAAAAAAAATTCTTAATACGCCTGCAGATGCATGAAAAATAGACAAAGGTACTTACGTAAATCAAATCAGTTCAATTTATCTTGAAAAGTTTAAAACAAAACAAAAACTGACGCATGACGATTTTAAATTGATTTTGTGCATTCAATGATTCATTCCTGACCCTGATTGGCTAGATTATTGCTTGCTGGTAAACTCTTATTCTGATTGGTTCGTTAAAATATCCTTTGACGCTACAGACAACCAATCAGAATAAGAGTTTACTAATCTAGCCAATCAGGATTAAGGCAGGTTTCAGATTTTTTAATTATACTGGGTTTTTTGCAAAAAAACTGCTTTATGTCAGGATGATTGAAAAAAAAATTATGCTTATATCAAATTATCCGGGTTTTCGCGAAATCCCTAGTTTTTTTGCAAAAAACCTAATTGTCAAATATTACTACGACATCTCAAATTATCCGGGTTTTCACAAAATCCCTAGTTTTTTTTTCAAAAAACCTAAATCAAATCTTACTACGACATATATAATCGCACCTTCAGAACGGTAGAGGCACAATTCAAAAAATGACATTTTCGGGAAATCTCTAAAAACAAAAATAAAACTGTAACTTTGAACTTTAAAAGTATTTATTTCGCACATTTGACCTAAAAAGTTTAAGTTTTATATTCCTAAGGTAAAGTATAGGTTGTCTTCTAGCCTATTAAAGGTAAAAAGAGGGTTTATATTCATTTTTTATATATTTTTAAAAACAATTGAACAAATGAGCCCTTTTGATAGTTTTTATTTTTTAATGGTTTTACAGACCTAAAATCTAAAAGTTCTCTACAATTCTAAACTATAAACTTTAATTTATAAACAATTTTTTAAATAGCTTCGGTATGAAAAAGGCACAATCATAAATAAGTCTCACTTTATATTAATATAATTCGGTATCGTAAAGACCTATTTATTTCTGAACTGATAATTTCAATTATACTTAGCGATGACGTTTAGGATTATATGGCCACAATCGGCTATGAGCCTGACCGTCTAACTTTTGGCGCATTAATGATTGCGTCACTCTGATTCCGAGAGGGTGCAGGAGAACGTCCCTGTGTAAAAGAGACGTAAGTATCGGATTTCTTTTTCTGTCGTTAAAATGCCTGTGTTTTAATCTCAGAATAATAATAATACAAGAACAAGCCTATACTATCAATCACTCAGTGCGCAGCGTAGACAGATGAGCTATACATACCTATAGAGACATGTGTATGACAGCTAGGGATGTAACTATCAACTACTTACGTGTTACGTGCCAATCACCGAGATGTCGATAAGTTATTTGCATTGGGTGCATAAGTATACTTCCCGTTTTTTTTGCATCTATTACTTTACGCAGAAGAAATCTTGCGTAATAGTTGATTTATAAAATAAAATAAAAAAGTTTTGTTTAAGTTTTTTTTTTATTAATAATTAAAAAATTTTAAAAGCATTTATTTAAATTGCATTGCAATGTATGTATGAATGATTGTTCGGATGAAATCTTACAACTCAATTTTGAAGCAGATATCTTTAAGGTGGTAGCTTTCGGTATGGCGCGAACTTCAAATTTTTTAACTTTATTAAAAATGAATACTTTTACCAGAATAATATAAAAAATACGAAAAAAATTGAATTTCGCGCCATACCGAGAGTTGCCACCTTAAGGCGGTAAGTCACGGTATGGCGCGAAATTCAAAATTTTTCGCGTTTTTTAATTATTCTGGCGAAAGTATTCATTTTTAAAAAAGTTTTAATGAATTCGCGTATGTAAAAAACCATTTCTCACATTGTAATACAACGTTTTTCGAAGACAGACCTACAAATTTTGTGTCTAAGGACCTAACTTGATTTTTGGCCTTTATGTCCTTAGGCACAAAATCAGTAGGTCTGTCTTTTAAAAACGTTGTATTACAATGTGGCAAATGGTTTTTTACATACGCGAATTCATTGAAACTTTTAAAAATATGTATACTTTCGCCAGAATAAATAAAAAACACGAAAAAATTTGAATTTCGCGCCATAGCGAGAGTTACCACCTTAAGCTATTTAGATGAAATTTTGTTCAAAATTTTGTTTATTGTTGATAAAAGATTTTTTTCGCCAGTACTGATAGTTTAGCTCTCTCTTCTTCCGCGTAGGTATGTAAAAAAGTTTAAAAGAATTCGCGTATGTAAAGAACCAAGCCCTTACATTTTAATATTATTATCGTTTTTGAAAGACAGAGTTACCAGTTTTGTGTAATTCAAGAAACTTGATATTTTAGTCTTTTACCCTATACATACACAAAATCAGTAGGTCTGTCTTCCAAAACCGTTGCAACGTTCCATCCAATATGCGAAACGGTTTTTTTAGATACGCAAGACATTTAAAATTTATTAATAATTTCCTTTTTACAAAAAGAGACCCCCCCCTTTGACCTGCCTAAAAATAGACCCCCCTGCCTTCAATAAAATAGGTACTTAAACCTTCTCCTGAATGTAACAAATACTTTTGTGAAAACCGCATCAAAATCGGTTCAGCCAAACTCGAAATAATCGCGGACAAACATACATACATACAGGTCAAACATACTTAAATACAGCATACAGGTCAAACTGACTGGTCAACTGTCCTTTTTTGTAGTCGGTTAAAAACTAATACTTTCGTCATAATAATTAAAAACCCCAAAGATTTATGATATTTGCGCCATACCGAGAGTTACCACTTTAAATCCGCCCGGCCGGCTTGAGTTTTAGCGAGAAAACAAACCCCGATTGATTTTTATATCTACACTAGAGGCTGCCCCGCGGTTTCACCCGCGCAGATTTCTCATAAACACAAAAATCCATTTTATTCCCGTTCCCATGGGAATTTCGGGAAATCCTTTCTTAGTGCTCACCTACACTCCCTAAGAAACCTACATGCAAAATTTCAGCCCGATACGCCCAGTAGTTTAGGCTCTGCGTTGTCTGTCAGTCAGTCAGTCAGTAACGGAAAGTTTTATATATATTGATAGAAGATGGAAGATTATCATAAGATTTTAGTGTTATAGTTTCATTACTGTACCGTGCAGATTATAAACATTTGATAAAAAAACATCGACTCTAACGTTGGTCGAGGCACATCACTAAAATCTAGAGTGGGGAGCAAGTGGGGAGTGTGGTGAGGTTCGGTGTGGAGGCGAGCTTGTGCGTGCCTGCCTCTCACGTCTCCTTCAACCCCACGATTATTGAATTGTTTTTATAAAAATAAGTATGAAAATCGACTTACCGGTGAAATTGATTTCGATTTGGTGTGTTTTTTAGTAGGTATGATTTTTGCAACAATCAACTACACATTTCACCATAGTGACGGCGAAATACGAACAAAATCTCCCCAGGACAGGAACGCACGGTGCAAGCAATCATCACAGACTATAGACGCTCGCGGCGGGAAGGCCTTTTTGTTCTCACCTGTGGCTACTGTTCCCACTTCGATGTACTCCCACTAGAGCTGTGTAGGGGGGCACACTAGCGCCACCAAGTGATGCCTTGTTAAAGCGGAGATCGCTCGATCAGCAATTCCTACATCGCGCCAACGAAGTTTCTGACGCAGCTAGCATAAATATAATTTACAAAGTAGAAGCATCGGGAGGTATTGGCCCATTCCTCTTTGCTCTACCTAAACTGGTGACCCCAAGAATGGACAACGCTGCCTTCTACTGCTGATTGGAGGACTCCGAGACTCCTAGCACCTCGCCGTGAGTTATGCGAGGGACCGATGAGCAAATGAGGACTGCCGACAACGCGACTCAATTGCTCGGTGTTAACCTAGAGCAACAGGTCTGATACCAAATGGACTGAGTGGTATCGCTGTCGCTAGGGAGGGAGTACTGTAGGGGGGCACACTAGCGCCACCTAGTGATGCCTTGTGAAAGCGGAGATCACTCGATCAGCAATTCCTACATCGCGCCAACGAAGTTTCTGACGCAGCTAGCATAAATAGAATTTACAAAGTAGAAGCATAGGGAGGTATTGGCCTCTTTGCTCTACCTAAAGCTGTAATATGTATACTCTAAGGTTTTAATATTCATCGGATAGAGCGCACATTTTTAAGCCTATCTATGACCGTAACACACAACAACAAATTCTGAAGGTGATATGATATATATATATGTATATATATAAGACATATATATATATATATATATATATAAGACAGCGGGCTGAGGTTTGAGGACCATGTGTCGAGCGTCGTAGGACAATGCTTTTATAGACCTAAGGTTTTATATAAAATTCGCGATTATTTAAGTTGCACATTGCGTGTTAGTTTGTGTGAAGCACTGGTACTCTCTAAACTAAATTACTGCCTATCTGTGATCGGGCCCTGTCTTTTACAAAAAACTAAAAATCTTCTTCAAAGAGTACAGATGGCATGCGCCAGGTACTGTTTTCGCATCCCACCACGTACACACGTGACCCCGTTCATTCTTGGCGCGAACATTCTAAAAAAGGAACAAAGGCAAAAATTATATACCGCCACTATGTTGTTTGGGATCATAAAAACGGGTAAACCTAAATACCTGTTTGATAGACTTACATGGCGTCGATCGCGTCATGCTTACGGAATCAGGCGGTCCGCCTCTCGGCCGCTCTGTACTCATCCGCACTTTATCTGTGTAATTATGTCGGTTTTGGTGAATAAATGTTTATTCTATTCTTCTATTCTATTCTATAATGTAATATAATGTGAAGTAAGCACACCTAGACACCTAGGCGTCCGGTGAGCCAAACAGGTTACCGTCTCAGTATTATGTCGCACCTGGGCCGGAGGGCGACCCAGATAAGACGCTGATCATTCTGACGGCCCCTTCATTGTGTGAGACACGTACGGAAATCAGACTGCTATTTGAATAAATTATAGTAAGTCTACAGTATAAAAACAATGTAGATTTGAGACCTAAATTTAAATATCTGAGTACCAAATAGGATTTCGATAAGAACATAAAATTTAAAATTATAACCATAAATCTGAAAATTTAAACTAACACAAATAAAAATAAAGAAATGTTGTATGTGTATATGTGTGGTGTTCTCTAGCGGCGGTTTCCTTACTCTGAGGTGGTGTTTAAATGTGTAGTGTAAAAAAGGTAAGTTTATTACTCTATTATTTGAACGCATCCAACAGAAATATCATTGATTTCTAGTTTTTAGGGAATTCCAACAGATGTCGCTTTTTTAAAAACAAAACAGAAATAATACTTTTTGAGTTGAGTGCATTGCGGCTTTTCTATGGACTAAACATTGTGTAAGTCGAATGATCTGAAACCAGCCAGCAGTGTATCCAATTTTAGCGATAGTTGCGTCATATCTAGGCAAATAGTAGCCCGGACAAATTATCCTACTAAATGATATGAAGTCTACTTCAACGTTGAATAGAAGTCACAAATTGTATTTTGTAATCAGGAGAGTTAAATAAGAACTTTGATCTTTTGCTGACGGAAATTGAGCCGTATTTGTAAAGCATGTGCTTTTTCAGCTGAGAAGTGCGAGCATAGGGTATAGTGCGAGATCGGATCGAGCGATTAGAGCGAGTTGCTGCAGTGATATCTCTAGTTGGTCTGTGCAGTGATCGGATCGGCTCTCAGCTAGATTTGGGTACTCCCAGCTCCGGAGAGGGATTGGACTTATCTTGTCCGGATCCGCTCTGGGATTCTACTCATCTTATCGAGCCGGGTCCCCTTTCTTATTCCGATTCCCATACACTCCAAGCACTTCGCGCGAATCATCAAATCTGGATCCGTCCGCGTCTAATCTCAGCCCGCCGCGCGAACATTGACAGTGGGTGTGACCCTATCGTCGACCGGGCCCCGCGGGCGGCCGCCGCCGCCGGGCCGAGCGAGCGCGAGCGCAGTATCCGAACGATCCTAATCTTATTCTTATTCCCATCCCATCTCAGTCTTCCTCAGAAGTCTGAGACGACGTGACGTGCGAGTTCGTCCGAGCCGAGCTCTCGCTCCGGACTTATTTGGGATCCGGCTCGATAAGAAAACTGTGGAGTGATTCAGATTTTATGATCCGGGAGAGGATCTAGCTCATTTAAGTCTTCTTGTCCGGAGTTACCCAAGCCTACTCTCAGCAAGTCGGGGACGGAATCGGATTATTCCCCGTGTTGTGATGGCTCTCGGTAGTGAAGTGGACGATAATCCATCGAAGAATACATGCCAGAAAGTGAAAAAATGCCTGAACGATATTAATGTGAACAACAGCAATGGCAAGGACAATGGTAGCAAAAGTAAGTTTTATGTCTAAGGCCGCTCCTGTCCTTAGTTATGTAACGTGGAATTACAATTTGTTTCACATGATTTTACTTGCCTGCCTACAGCGCTAACCCCATGCACCGTTACTGGTGGTTGTTCTGGTCAGCTGATAATTACCCTGGGGGTACTTTGATATGACGATGCTCATGGGCGCACCATGTGGATGGGACACATCGAAATTGATGAATGATAAAATAAATTGGCAAAGCCTAAAACGACCCACCGACCAAGATTTCAACTTTTATCCACTAACTAGAGCCTGCCCCCCGGTTTCACTCGCACGGATTTCTCATAAACACAAAAATTCCGTTTTTTCCCATTCGCATGGGAATTTCGGGATATCCTCTAATAGTGTTCATGTGTAGTGTTTTATATATATTGATTGACCACACACGACTTCTTACACTTTGGCTGTAACATTGTGCAATAATTTTCATATGCCAAAGTTAGCACTAAGTCGGTACCTGCATACCTAGATGATCCAAGAATAATATTATACCCTATGTAGATACTTGCCTTGGTTGGTGGGTTGTTTTAAAAAACATTCCATTCCATAAATTAAATAGGTACCCTTTTATTTGCTAGCCATAATTTTTAATACCTACTTGCCTGCTTGTTGTTTTGTTCTTTATATTTCTTACTTTATGTTAAGTTCTATGTTTTTTTTTAAAACAATTATCATTTAACAATCTGTCATAGTCCAATTAGAATCAATGATTAAATGGACATTGCAAATATCCAATTTAACAATTTGATTTACAAAGGGACAACAAGCTGGTCCCTTGTCACATTGTTAATAAAACATGAACTTGGCAAAACGTGGGTTTGGCTCTTGAGCTGGTGCCTCTGCCTAACACTTTGGGGAATAAAAGGTGTGAGACTATGTTATGTTAATTACCAAAAAAAGTTAAAATTATAAAGAAAGAGACATCTACAATCTTAGACAATTTAAGTCTACAATCTACAATATACAAAACATGAAATTTTAACTGTTATCTCCATTTTCTACTTTATTACAATTACAATACAGTAGAGCGTCGATTATCAAAGAAATTGATCGTGAATTACTAATTGAGGGAACTAAAATACTGGTTATGAACACACTCATGTGTGTTCTAATCGAACTGCAATATATTATATTGATTTAGCTATACATATTTAAATTAAAACAATATTACATTTAAAAAAACTGTTTACATTTAATGACAGAAGGAATTAAACTATAAATAGTGCAGAAATCTTGTAGTAAAGATGTATTTCATAGTAAATACATATTGGAAGAGAAGCACATGCGGGTCTGGCTAAAATGTTCTGGGATACGAGTTCGGATAACCGGTCATTCAGATAACCAACATTTAGATAACCGACATTCATATAATCAATGCTCTACTGTAATAATATAATGTGGTAGGAAATTTACTGTATTATGTTGCCAGAAACAATAACTCATCATAGGTATATAATTGTATAAAATAAATTTACCCAAATTTTCAATATTAATTAAATATAATAATACAAACTGTATTGTGAAAATATTGCTGAATCTATTTTTCTCAATCATCCATTACTAGCAATTCTTGAAGATAATACAATAACTACTAAGTTCATGTAAGCTGGTAAATTCAGATTACCTAGATGCAGTTTCAGAGAATTTAAGTTTTTTATTCTACACTATATGTGTTTATATTTTAACTAGTCGACCCGCACGAACTTCGTACCACCTTACCTATTACTAGGTATATTGTAAATGTATATGTAAATTATACATAAACAAACTACTGGTACTGTGTCTATTAATAAAAACCGCATGAAAATCTGTTGCAAAATTTAAAAGCATAAATATAAATAGGAACAGACGCGGGCAACTTTATATTTAATTTTATACTTCAATAGAAGAGAAAAGATTGGATTGTTTGTTTGTTTGCATGGAAAATGCTTGAGAACTACTGGACCTTATTTAAAAATACTTTACTAAGAATCCTACATTATCCCTAATGAACATGGGCTACACTTAAATATAGAATAATATGTATTCTCAAAGCTTCAGAGGTTTCTTATGTTGATTATAATGATAATAAAAGTAAATCCAAATCCATCTCTGAATTTTTTTTCTTTGATAGGAACCAATAAAGAGAGGTATGATAAAATAATATTTGCATACTGCACTCCTCATATTCACTTCGAGAACAAAACCTGATAAGGCACTGTTTTATCTGTGAGACAGCCTGGTGACCTGAAATGTATAAGAAGAAAGATAACAAACACTATATTGTTTTGTAGTATGATTAGGTTAGAATATATTATCTATACCAATATTATAAAGAGGAAAGATTTGTTTGTTTGTTTGTTTGTAACGAATAGGCTCCGGAAATACTGAACCGATTTGAAAAATTCTTTCACTGGTAGGAAGCTACATTAACCCCGAGTGTCATAGGCTATATTAGATTTTCAAAAAAATTAGGAATCCTAACCTAAACTCAAATAATATAACCCAAGGTGCAATATTTTTTCCGTTGTTTACATTTTGACACCGTGGTTTGTTGTTGTTGTTTGTTTTTTATTCGGCCATTCTGGGCAGTCAAAAGAACATAGTCAATAGAGCCAAATCTTTTGTAGTACCTATCTTATATTCTATGGCGTAACGAAGTAATCCGAGAAAGCTCGTTTTTTTATAAATTCTTACTAGGTATACACAAAATTTTGAGACTATGGTATTTTTGTGAATGCTAAATATTTATAAGGACCACAACAGTAGATGTCCAGTCCAAAGAAAAGTAGCATCAGTTTTTAAAAGCTGTTTACAGTGGGTTCCCTACATTACTTCGAACATCAAATAGTCGAATTTCATTTCAACGAACACCCTTGACCGATTGCTCAATTGAACGATAACTTATTTTTACGATAGTTTAATTGCTCGATGTAACGATTCACCGAAAATCGTTTTACCGAAACACGATTGTAAGACAATTCATTTCACCGACAGATTATTTAGCCGAACGCTCATTTTGACCGAACATTTTTCTTTTTTTGTTATATTGCTTTTATACAGTGTGTCCGGGGAAGTTATAACATAATTTTAAGGGTGTATTCTATGATCAATTTCATCGATGAAAACACCCCATATGGGGGGTCGCAGCCTCACCCCCCCCCTCAGGATGATGTTTTTAATTTTTTTTTTGCAAAAGTCGACCCCGCCTACTTTTAAATGCACAGTTAAAGATCTAAGGCTCACAGAACCTTCATTAAGGCCTTGATCGAAGGCTAAGTAGTTAGGCTACGTAAGTTAATAACAAAACAACCAAGTATTGCTTTTACTTTTTTTTTTAAAGATGATAAACAAAAAAAAATATTTTTTTTGTACATTTTTTTACGGTTTTTCAAAGTTTCCACAAAAAAATTCAGATACTTTTTTTAATTTTTTGGGTTTTATTGTTAGCTTTTGAGTTGTTCTCCAAATTGGTATTAGATTAATTTCTCTACGTCTATTACTTCAGAAATTATCAACTACAAAACAGACCCTTCGCTTTTACCTTTTAATTTAAGATTTCAGTTTAACACACTTTTATTAAAAAATAAAGTCAATATTTAATTATTTTGTTAGTTATTTACTTACTACTTATATTACTACCCACTTAGCCTTCGTACAAGACCTAAATTAAGAGTCCTTTTACGCGAACAGTGGCGCCACTCTTGAAAAAAAAAAATTTTCTAAAGTAAGGCTTTTTTTCAGAAAAAAGTGCTCCCTTGTGCATAAAATCTTGGTCCCTAGTATTTTTATTGAATGAATGAATGAATAAAATATTTATTCAATGTAACAGTTACGATACAAAACATTACACGATATGCATTCAATAATAATACAAGTTATAAATAAGTTATCTACAACAGACACGGTATTAATACACTGTACATACAAAATTATTGAGTACGAGCTTTCCCGGCTTACTTCGTTACGCCATAGAATATAAGATACTACAAAAGACTTGGCTCTATAGACTATGTTCTTTTGACT
Source organism: Euspilapteryx auroguttella (assembly GCA_951802225.1). NCBI lineage: Eukaryota > Metazoa > Arthropoda > Insecta > Lepidoptera > Gracillariidae > Euspilapteryx > Euspilapteryx auroguttella. The sequence goes on from OX637654.1 coordinate 6,102,384, forward strand.
GCTCAGAATGGGCGAATAAAAAAACAAACAACAACAAACCCCCTGTCAAAATATGTAAACAACGGAAAAAATATTGCACCTTGGGTCACATTATTTGAGTTTAGGTAAGGATCCCTATTTTTTTTGAAAATCTAATATAGCCTATGACACTCGGGGTTAATGTAGCTTCCTACCAGTAAAATAATTTTTCAAATCGGTTCAGTATTTCCGGAGCCTATTCGTTACAAACAAACAAACAAACAAATCTTTCCTCTTTATAATATTGGTATAGATTTAAAATAATATCTAGGTTTAGAATGTTTATGGATTACCGTTTTTTTAGGACTTTTAGGAACAAACAGAAATACTTTAATACATGAAACAGTATAAACCTAAAGTGGCCACTTTAGGAACAAACAGTAAAAAATCAATATTCTAAGCCTAGATATTATTTTAAATACTAAAAAAATACTAGGGACCAAGATTTTATGCACTAGGGAGCACTTTTTTCTGAAAAAAAGCCTTACTTTAGAAAATATTTTTTTTCAAGAGTGGCGCCACTGTTCGCGTAGAAGGACTCTTAATTTAGGTCTTGTACGAAGGCTAAGTAGGTAGGCTACCAAAATAACTAACAAAAGAATTAAATATTGACTTTATTTTTTAATAAAAGTGGGTTAAACTGAAATCTTAAATTAAAAGGTATAAGTATAGGGTATTTTTGGTAGTTGATAATTTCTGAAGTAATAGACGTAGAGAAATAAATCTAATACCAATTTGGAGAACTTCTCAAAAGCTAACAATAAAACAAAAAATAAAAAAAAGTGTCTGCATTTTTTTGTGGAAACTTTGAAAAACCGTAAAAAATGATCAAAAAAAATTTTTTTTTTTGGTTTATCATCTTTAAAAAAAAAAAGTAAAAGCAATACTTGGTTATTTTGTAAGTAACTTAGGTAGCCTAACTACTTAGCCTTCGATCAAGACCTTTATGAAGGTTCTGTGAGCCTTAGATCTTTAACTGTGAATTTAAAAGTAGGCGGGGTCGACTTTTGAAAAAAAAAAAAAAAAACATCATCCTGAGGGGGGGGGGTGAGGCTGCGAACCCCCATATGGGGTGTTTTCATCGATGAAATTGATCATAGAATACACCCTTAAAATTATGTTATAACTTCCCCGGACACACTGTATATAAGGTTTTTTTTTATGATTGGTTGTTAAGCAATTTATTTGATTATAAGCTAAAAAAAAGTAAGTTTGTGTAATAAATTAGAGTTTTTGTCCCGAAAAATATAAATAAATATGTATAATTCATGAATATAAAAAAAAACTATGTTTATGTATAAAAATAAAATTTTATTAAATATTCGGTAACATATGTAATGACACATATTAAAATCAATAAAACTAAAAAAACTATTTTTTATAAATTTCTTTTTAAAAATAAACATCAATACCTACATATTTTTTTTATTTTCATTAATTGATACATATTTATTTGTAGTTTTCGGGACAAAAAACGCTGATTTATTACACAACACTATTTTTTTAAATACTAATTAAATAAAATTGCTGAACAACAAATCATAAAAAAAAAACTTTATATAAAAGCAATATAACAAAAAAAGAAAAATGTTCGGTCAAAATGAGCGTTCGGCTAAATAATCTGTCGGTGAAATGAATTGTCTTACAATCGTGTTTCGGTAAAACGATTTTCGGTGAATCGTTACATCGAGCAATTAAACTATCGTAAGAATAAGGCATCGTTCAATTGAGCGATCGGTCAAGGGTGTTCGTTGAAATGAAATTCGACTATTTAAAGGTCGAAGTAACGTAGGGAACCCGTTTACAGTACAAACATAAAAAAATTAAAGTTATATCGATAGAAAGAGCGTTTTATGACCTGAAATGATACTTATCAGACACATTGGGATTTTTTAATTTGTTAGCGCTCAAACAGACGACGCTGCCACCGTGCCGCCACCACAGTATAATGTACTCTTCACCGATGAGCCCGGGGTGAGTCTCGGGGCGATCACGATGTAGCAACGGGGAGCTGTCGGTAAACTGCCGCATCAAAGGGTTATGTCGCGATGATATTCGCTTGTGTGGATACACCTGCGTCAATTCAGTGTCTTCCAGACGTTGCAGCTAGTATCATATGAAATCCTAGTTAACCTGACCATAAAAAGGAACACTTGGTATATGATGCGTGGATTCAAATATAAAAAAGCTAAGTTGCCCTACCACAGTAGAAAAAATTCAACAGAAAAAATCCGGCACGCACGATGCATCGCGCCAACTCGACACAAATCTTCGCCCGCCTAATGTGGACATGGCCGTAGCCCGATCACGATGTTTATGTTGCACTAACAAGATACGAATCTTCGCCCGTATATGAAACCAAAGCATCAGATACCATCGTAAAACTCGACAGCTCCGTGAATTGGAGGATGCTAGCAGTTATAGCAAGAGGAGGGAACACGGAATACTGACCAATAACTTTTCAGCAAATTTCTCTCTTAGTTGGTCGACTTATTTCTTGTTGAATAAGAATTTTTGAGACGATGAACAATAAACATTTTTGTAAACTCCTTAAAAACAACAAATTTTAAAATCCCAATGTTCCTTGATATCATTTTCTAGGTCATAAAACGCTCTTTCTATTGATATAACAATAATAAGTTTTGTATGTTTCTTACTTTTTAAGACAATTGAGTCAGAGTGCCAATATGTGTGCCCGGTTTATTTGCTGACCAGTGTATTACCTGTGGTATTATTATTATTACTGCTGTGAGCATGTGTGTGTATGTATAGTCTGCAGTAATACGTATATTATCCCATTCTCCCACGTTCTAGTTCTTATTTTGATTGCCGAGCTCGTCGCTACACCTCTTTTTCACGGACAGACAGACAAAAAAGATTTATAGTGAAATCACAGACATACGCTATAATTTAATTTATTAGGTAATGAGTTTCGCTAGTACAGTGGCATTCTAGGACGTCGTAACAGATTTGTCTATGGTCTCGTGTTCCCTACACTGTAATGTAATACCAAAGGATAAGAGCTATTTTGCAATAAGTACAGAAAAACCGGAAGTGTTACGCCGTCCTATACCGCCACTGTACCTCAATGTAAACAAACTCGAGTACCATAGTCTGCGCGCGTAGAATAACATCGGAGAAGGAAGCAAGAGACATCCCGATGTCTTGATTTATTGCGAATATTGCGATTTATTGTTCGCAATTTAAGTAGGTACGTTTGGAGAGAAATAACAAAATACAATATCGTAAACTCTCTATAAATACTGTAAATCTCTATTCTTTATAAATAGTGTAAGTAATTAAAAACAGAAAAATAAGAGTGAATGGTCTGGCTAGACCCTTCGATGGATGCGATTAATGAATGTTCTGTTAATTACAAAAAATATCTTTCTTTTGGACCCCCACATAGATAACACACATGTGCTTATCATGTGTCAGTGAACGCTTGAGTTACACGCTAAGCAAGTGACATGACACCCTATCATAATGATAGTACAACGGAGCACTTACTGGCGTTATTATTTTACATTGAATAACGCACATTTTAGAATTTGAAGGTGGACCTTTATTTCGTTATTATCCCACTAACGCTAGATTAGGCAAGGCATTACGATTACGAGAGACTATTATAAGGTGAAATTCAGTGATAATTAAAAATTGGACCTAAATAGTTAGTTGGGTTAGATTTTTCAAAAACACGTTATTTTATCTCCAGTTGCTATTTCCTTTATAACTAACACTCTGTCAGTATAATCAATCAATCAATATATATAAAACTCTTCCGTTACTGACTGACTGACAGACAACGCAGAGCCGAAACTACTGGGCGTAGCGGGCTGAAATTTTGCACGTGGGTTCCTTGGGGAGTGTAGGCGAGCACTAAGGAATAATTTCCCGAAATTCCTATGGAAACGGGAAAAAACGGGATTTATGTGTTTATGATAAATCTGCGCGGGTGAAACCGCGGGGCAGCCTCTAGTTTTATATATAATGCTGAAGTTGATGCTGTAAGTTATGCTACGAAAAAACTACTGTTCAAGACACAAAATGTTGTAACCCACGAGCTATGCACCGTCAACTCGTGATTGTTCAATTTGAGGAAAAGTGTCAACGACACTTTTGGTTGAGCTTTGTAAGGTAAATTATATTCTTTGAAAACTGTAAGCAAACGTTTTCTGGAAGTAGAAGCAACCGTGACATTCCACGTGGTACAAGGCTATATTAAGTTGGAATAGCTGGAATATTTCATTGCTTTAGTGAGTAAAGTTGTCTCTCAATCTTCTTTTTGAAGATCGGGCCTTGATCTCCGTCTCGGTCTGCAATTAGCTAGATGTGCTGATGCTCGTCAAATTGTTTGGCAAGGTGTGCGCCGATAGTTAGTCGCCCAATTTGCACTATTAAGAGGACAGTATAGCAACGCAAAAATATCAAGAAAAACTGATGCTGTCGCCCCCTAACCGCAATGCGACAGAGAGAGCGCTAATTTTCTGATGAAATTTGCGTTTTGGGGAATAACGATTTTACTTCCAAAAGCTTAGCAAATCGCAATGATTTTGATGTCCATCGCTTCACATTAAATAATCTACGTTTAAGTATACCGTTTCTTTTTTTTTAAATATGTATTGGTTTCGTAAAACGAACAACTTTATCCGACCAATATCACAAAATCACTGTATTTCAGGGGCCTATAAGTCTGAATCTTAAGCGAATTAAAAAAAGGAAACCGTACAAACCTAGTTTGTATAACCGACTTCAAAAAAGGAGGTTATCAGTTTGAGGTTATCCGTATGTATGTATGTATGTTTGTCCGCGATTATCTCGAGTTACACCGATTTTTATGCGGTTTTCAGATAAGTATTTGTTACATTCAGGAGAAGGTTTAGTAGCTATTTAACCGACTTCGAAAAAGAGGAAGTGCTCAGTTGATGTATGTTTATTGAAGGCGGGTTCTTGTTTTGTAAAAAAAAATTATTTATACTTAGTGTTAGTAAAATGCTAAAACTTTATGGCGATTAGAAAAATATATATTAGAAAAAAAAAACGTTTACTCTTTTCGTATGGACCTATGTTCTCTTAACAATCAGACAGACCGATACATAGGTACTTATAAATAACAATTCGACCCGGCGAACTTCGTAACGCCTAACCTATAACTTTGTTGTGCATGTATAACACATAACCCTCTTGAATCATTAAAAACCGCATCAAAATTTTAAGAGCCAGTTTACAGCGATGATAGCGCCATTCGCAAAAAAAAAAAACTTCTAAACTAAGCCAAATATCAAAAATGTGGCACAGTATGACACTAGATAATCTTGCTTAGTATTTTTTGAGCACAGTAAAGTAGTCATTTCATTCATCCCTTCCACCGATTGGCGAACTTTGTCAGAATTCCATAGGTTTTTTCATACAAAAAAAAATAAAACTTAAATTATATAATAATCACACATCTGCCCATATTGTATTGAAATGAAAAAGTAGTAACGAGGAAGCTGCGTTCGCTATGAAAATATTTAGGAAGGTGAGATATTTTTGAAATTCTAATGGAATCTTTGTTGATCTTTGATTGCTGAGGAAAAAACAGGTCAATCTTTGTTACAAATTAAAGATTTGTTCTAAAGTCGAGTAACAAGAGTCGGTTGTATTTTCAATTTCAATCGTTTATTATTGCCAATCTATCGCAGCAGCTGGACGTGACTGTAGGTACTAGGTACCGCTATAGATATTGTAAAACTTCGTTAGCTTAAATGGGCAAACACTTAAAGATACATATATTCAGTTGTTTCTCTTTCTGTTCTATATTAGTTATGTAACGAATGGTTCTATATATCCCTTCGTTATTAAATATTATTATTATTAAAAGAAGTGATATCTTCCTTACTATAGTAAGATCTAGTAAATCCCTAAGAATAGTGATATTATCTCGAATAAGTAAATGTCTAACTGCATTAAATTATTATAAGTTTATAGTTGTAATGATAGCTTACGCGTGATTGCGATCCGACATGCAAATTGACAAGTCGTTATTAGCAATCTTATTTGTGATACAATCTTAGTGGCACAGAAAATATTAATAAAACTCAAACAACATAGTTAGTCAGCTCATTTATAAGATAAGTATGTATTTAATATTTATTCTGTAGTATACTTGCTTAATTGATCGAAAGTTCAGGCTTCTATTACATTATAAATAGCATTAAATTATTATAAGTTTATAGTTGTAATGATAGCTTACGCGTGATTGCGATCCGACATGCAAATTGACAAGTCGTTATTAGCAACCTTATTTGTCATACAATGTTAGTGGTACAGAAAATATTAATAAAACTCAAACAACATAAATGCAGATGGAAATAAGAACGCGTGCCGGCCGCTTGCGCAGCGCCCATTGAGCATCATTGGCTAGGTACCTCGAAAGGTATTTCAAACAGAATTGTGCAACTGTTGCCATGCACTGTTTATAGACAACTAGTCGACCCGGCGAACTTCGTACCGCCTAACCTATTACTATATCGTGCATGTATTAAACTTATAAACCTTCCTCGTGAATCACTCATTCTATTAAAAAAAACACATCAAAATCCGTTGAATAGTTTTAAAGATATAAGCATACATAGTCACAGACGCGGGAAGCGACTTTGTTTTATACTATGTATTGATTGAAGACAAGTATGTATTCATCACATCACTTATTTAAAGGCAACCATATATTTAAATAACTTAATACACTTTACAAGAGTAAAATAGTTAACATAACCAGTCTTAACTATCTACCAGCTACCTATCAGAATACATATTAGACATTATCTTCAAATATAAGTGTTATGGGTGTGAAATGGCTTTAACTCAGTATGTTTTGCATGTAACGTAATGCAATGCAATGCAACGCTGATGATTCAGCAATTACATTATATAAATAAATACATACCTACCATTCAATACTATGGCTTCTATTTAGTTTGTACTATGCACTCAACAGAACATAGGCACACGATTCGTCTCTTTGTGTTTCGTGATTTTACTTAGAAGGCATCTCTTTCGTTAAATCACTTACAAGGTTTCAGTAAGGATCTGGTCAACGGCCTCTTCTAGGCGTCGCGCGTGCCTTGCTAAATACTACTCTTTTTATTTATTTAAGAAATCTGGAACTTGGAATGGAGCCAGGTGAGCATTGTGCCGTCTAAATGGACATATAAATAAAAAAGCATAATCTTTTTGTAATAAGTATATAATGATATGTATTAAATTAAACCACATATTATCAATCAATATCATCATCAATCAATACATAGTATAAAATAAAGTCGATTTCTGCGTCTGTCCCTATGTATGCTTAAATGTTTAAAACTACGCACCGGATTTTGATGCGGTTTTTTTTAATAGATAGAGTGATTCAAGAGGAAGGTTTATAAGTACAAAACATGCACAAAATAGTAATAGGTTAGGCGGTACGAAGTTCGCCGGGTCGACTAGTGAACAGATAAAGATTAGTTAGACATTTGGCACCTACCCTACATAACTCATATTGTTTCTTTTTCTCCATTTACATTGAAATTGTTTATTGAACGTTAGTTGTAATCTGAACCTTTGTTAAAAAAATTCGGAGTTCAAGAGTTTTATCTGAGGGTTTCAGTTGCTGAACAATAAAATTCAACCTTGCAGAGTACCAGATAAAAAAAATGTGCTATCATTAACTCGCGGTATTAATCTCAAATAAAAGACATTAAAATCTATACAATATCATAATAGCTTTGCTTTTAGGTTTTGGTGTACAGTCGCAACCAACTAGTGAAATTTACTTACTTATATGTAACCTACCTATCTACCTAACCCTAAATCATGGACCTTTAATAGAATATAGTAGCTCATAGCATCCCATGTCTCTGGTATATAGTATAGTAGCCACGCTCCTAAAATTATATTGTAAATAGAAAATACGTATATACATTTAATGTTGATGGGCTAGCTTCTGTAATTATGCCATGCTGATGCTGCTGAATGCATGCATCCACTAATGATCCAATATGTACCTATCCAATGCATCCATGAATGCATGGCAGTTTAAAACTGACAACTGAAAAAATATTATTGTCAAAACTATGGTCAAACTGGTCAAACTTTCATTGCAAGCAACATCAGCAAAACAGTAAAAAAGTCTAAAAATATTGTAAACAAAAGTCCAAATTATATAAAGGTTACTTACAATTAATTAATTGTTAACGACACGTTGAGCACAAGACCTAAAACTGTCTTCTGGTGAATCAACTGTGCATAGAAAGTTAAGGTCAAGGGAAGAAATCACTGCACATAATATTCCGTGTTCCGTGACTCCCGAGCGAGGTTAAACATTCAGGGGACGGCGTCGACGGTGCCTGCCGTCTTCCCTTTGCATAATTCATCGATCCGACGGCTAAGCCATCTTTATCTGAGTACTTACGTAAAGACGTGAAACATATTTTTGACGATAGATAATGAAAATATATTTTCTGGTATCAAATAAGAAGCACCTATAATAATTGGTCAGTGGGTAGTTTTTGGAGCTTACTTAGGGGATTTAGTCGCGATGTAGATTCCAGAATGCGAAAGTCTTAAGGTTAAGGATTTTGTGTCTTAGTCTTAGGACATAACTTGATTTTTGGCCTTTATATCCTAAGACACAAAATCAGTAAGTCTGTCTTCCAAAAACGTTGTATTACCTACAATGTGGGAGATGGTTTATTATATACGCGAATTCATTAAAACTATTAAAAATGAGTGCGCTTAATTTTGATGATCTATGTAAGTGCAGGTGCTGTGTGGAACCGTGAAATATAAATTATTATTAGAAAATAAAACGACCCACAGACCAAATCAATGCACTGAGTGCGCTTAATTTTTGTGTTCTATTCTATGTAAAAGTAAATGTGCAGTGTGGAACCGTGCACGGTTTGGGCTCTATTGTTAGTGATAAGTCGAGGACATTAGTCGCGCTCACCGCTCATCATCGCCTGCTATATTCAGTTTGAGCCTCTGTGTATGTGGTAATGTAACTAACGAGTTGCGTTGTGAAACGTGACGTATTGTCCACTAGTCCCTCTTATGTTTCCTACTATTAGCTTTGTGTATTGTACAATGACTATGTCTGAACCATTAAAAAATTGTTGCTTTATTAACGTTACTCTTTCTGATAATTTTATGATTGCCGGAAGTATGTATAGTACTTACTACCGTAACAATATTTCTTTACTCGTTCCTGCAACTTTACTTGCACTTTGTTTTTTTTTTCAGCTTTGCAACCTAGGGGACGAATGTGGGATCGGTCGTTCGATCTATTACGGAATTAGGAAAATATTCATGAGGGTCCGGGCCTGCCTACCATATTTGATATTATTAACAAGGAAGACACAATTCTTCGCGTCTATGTTTTCATTTATGTTTCTAATTCTTCATTGGAGCTTAGCGATCAGTTATTGCTAAACATCATTATTTCTTATCACCACGTGATAAACTCTACCTAACCTAACACAATCGCGAAACCAAGTGGGATGTTAGGTAATAAGCACAACACAAATAGAACTGTTTGTCTGGTATGCCGCAGAGCTAGAAACTGTTCGTTTGTGTAAAGAAGGCCGTTCCCATGTGCCGGAGCGTTTTTTCGTCATGAACGATAAGAAACTTCTGTAAAGGAAAATAAATCGTGTCAACGACATTATCATAAGAAATTTGATTTTATACTTAGAGGCGCTTGGGCTGTTATCTTGTTTGCTTAAGCGTCAAGTCAGATAACACCGAAATGCGGGGATATATCAAGTTTTAACTACCTACATAGTTTTATTTTTGCCTACATTTGCCTTCGCCAGGGAGGAAGAAGGCGTGTAGTTCACAAAAAAAAATCCAGTCGTAGTCGTTGGTGATCGGAGTATAAATTTGGTTTTTGCTTTTAGCGCTGTAGTTATTTAATTTATCTTATATTAAAAATAGTATTATCTGTACTGCATCAGTAATTAACTGGGTCAGGGTTCGGACGAATTAGATTTTCGAGCAATCATAACTTCGCTCATACAATTGTTTGTGTTTACGTATTTAGCAATATGTACGAAATATATAAGTTATTCCGTAAGCATTCTATATTTAAAGAGTTCTTTCGATGTTGTGTTAGTTCTATCCATGTATTTAGTACTGAGCTCAGATCAGCTTGATTCCTAGCATGGTTCTTTTGCTTGATCGTCATAATATATGGTGGCAATCTTCAGTCATAAATAAAGTACTTACTTATTATATCAGGACTTGGTTTGACATTTAAAAAAGTATCCATCCAGACAAGTTGGTACTTTAACATCGACGGCAACTATTGTCGGCGGCATCCCGGCTTCGTCTATTATTGACCCGGCGTCGCTGGAGATAGTTGGCGCTGAGCCAGGCAGACCACGTGCTCCGATCACGGGACCACGCTAAACATAATGCGCTAATGGAATTATACCTGCACACGATTATACACCCTGTACTCCTAGCTTTTACTGTATAGAATCTATAGATCCTGCAATTGATTGACAGGAATATTGATGAAATTTGTAGTGTACAAAATGAGGATTCTTCCTGTCTCCTACGGATTCGAGTGCTGAAAGCGCCTTTAGAAATTAGGTTTAACAATGTTGTCAAGCGTAAATCATGGTATTATTACGCTTACAGCGTTTAAAATACTTTTCCTAATGTTGGTATCGTTGTTTGTCTGTTGGCAGGCACAATAATACATCTCACCTACTTATATATTTCCTCTTATTGTATTAAAACGCAAAACGAAGTCGTTATTGTATAATAGCTTGCTGACATAAATGCAATGCCAATTAGAAATCAACTACATATATTTGTTTAAACATCGCTTGTGTTTTAAAGGTCGATGCAGTAGTTTATTTTGCAACATTTTCTCTTTTCCAACAAAATTCAAAAGTTTTAAAGAGGTAAGCGACATGTTAAGACTGAAAATTTCAAAATAATATGTGGTGTCCAATGAATTGCAAGTAATTAAGTGCATGATTATTTAAGAGCCATCCACCCCCGAAAAACATTAATATATTCGAAACTAAGGCAAATATCAAAAAAGTAAAACAGTATTCCACTAGATAATGCTGCTATGCCTCTTAATATTAGTTTCTGAATGTGCTTTTTTTGTCGCGCAGGAGATAAATCAGAGAAGACACCAAAGGTAACAAAGATGAAGAAAGACAGCGCGGCATTGAGCGCGTCCGTGTGTTCGAACGGGCACGAGAGCTCGCCCAACGGCCACGCGGACGACGAGGGCGGCGGCTGCGGCGACGGCGGCACCGGAGCGCAGCCGCGCGTCTCGTACGCCGCGGCCGCGCGCAAGCCTTCCTCACCCACCTCTACCACTGGCCCCAACGCACCAGCATCATTCCCATCACAAGGTATTAACAGTTAATAATAATATATTTTGAATAAATACGCCTTATAAAACAAGGCCTAAAATTTGGATTGCTCAAATGTAACCTATTTTTATTACAGATTCACAGAAAGTTAAAACAAATGTTGAGAAGCCATCTAAAGTTACGACCAAATTAAATGGCGAGAAATCAATAAGTGACGACACAGCTAACAAAACGACCAAAGAAGCAATAATTAATGGCACAGGCAGCACACACGAAAATATAGTTAACGGCAATCCAAAAAAAGATTCTGATTGTGATATTAGTAGTATAGATAATACTGTAGTCTCTAATGGTAACAGTGATTTAGATGATACGAAATCTAGTAGGTCGGACGATACCAACGAAGCTATCGCGCCGGTTTGTAAGTCTGCCGGTAACAAGAAAGTAACGGATAAGAAGAGAGAAAGTAACAAGAAGGGTAAGGAGGCTGAAAATAATAAAGAACCAAAAAAGGTTTTAGATGAGAAAGAAAATTGTGAAAATGATGAAAAAGATGAAAAATTAGATGCCGCCGCTCCTGCGGAAAAAGTAAACGGAAGTGACAATATTTTAAATGGTGTCGACCACAGAGAGTCATCCCCGAGTGAGGACGGTGAAGGCGATGATAAGAAAAGGGACGCTGAAGTGGTGTTTATACAAGACATGGGTTTCACTGTGAAAATCGTTAGCCCTGGTGCTGAACCACTGGATATTCAGGTATGATTCATAATAAATTTTGGTTTTGTTCCCTCACAATAGTTCTTACAAACGTGTTAATGTTTTTTGAGAGCAAATTAATAAAACAAAATCACATCAGCAAAGTAGGATAAACTAACTAAATATTTTGAAAAATATTATCCCAGAAAAATGATTCCTTAGCTAAATAGACATGATATGTTCAGGTATCTAGTATGGAGCTGGTCCAGGAGATCCACCAGGTGCTGATGGACCGCGAGGACACGTGCCACCGGACCTGCTTCTCATTGCAGCTGGACGGCGTCACCCTGGACAACTTCGCTGAGCTGAAGAACATCGAGGGCTTGAAGGAGGGATCCGTTATCAAGGTATGATGAAGTACTACATTTTTTAATATATATATATATACTGGGTGTTTCTGACAAGGCGGTAATAAATGAAAGGAGGGATTCAGCTTACCATAACAAACAACTTTCCCAAAGAAACATCGGTCGAAATCTCAAAACTAAAATCAGCTGTTCCATACATTGGTTCGATCAGCTGACGGGGTCAATGTACGGGACAGCTGATTTTAGTTTTGATATTTCGACCTATGTTGCTTAGGGAAAGTTGTTAGGTATGCTGTACCGAACCCCCCATTTCATTTATTACCGCCTTGTCAGAAACACCCTGTATATATTAAAAAATGTAGTACTTACCTATTACGGACAAACAGACGGTTATAGCAAACAGACGGTCATTTTAATTTTGATTTGATTATGGATCCTTGGTAAGGTTTAATCAGTATATATAAAACTCTTCCGTTACTGACTGACTGACTGACTGACTGACTGACTGACTGACTGACTGACTGACTGACTGACTGACTGACTGACTGACTGACTGACTGACTGACTGACTGACTGACTGACTGACTGACTGACTGACTGACAGACAACGCAGAGCCTAAACTACTGGGCGTAGAAAGCAGAAAATTGGCACGTTGGTTCCTTAGGGAGTGTAGTTGAGCACTAAGAAGGGATTTGCCGAAATTCCCACGGAAACGGGAAAAAAAAGGTATTTTGTGTTTATGAGAAACCTGCGCGGGAAACACCGCGGGGCAGCCTCTAGTATAAAATAACTTTAAAGAAATGGTTCTAATGTAAATAAATGAAATTGTTTCAAATCCTTATTGTTAGAAGGTAATGCATCAATGGTAAAAGCAGAGATTGTAGTAACTGCTTTTGCATACAGGCACTAGTTGAATGCTGATTGTTTATGACGTTATCTCTTAAGTTCATCATCATATCATCATATATTGTTGCCTTTTATCTTTATCACTTACTTATTCATGGCATTGTTGAATAACATAGAGATGGGAAGGCAGATACTAGATTTGGAATCACCTTTGATCTGTAAAAATCTTTGTGTTGCGCTTTACAATGCATGAATATATCTACTATATGACATTCGTTAAAAAGGAGTTGTCTCAAACTTATAGAAATACCTATCCTTATTAAGGCGTTGAAACATTAAAAGTAATTTATGGATTTTTTATTTTACTTCTGGACACTAAACTACAGTGAACCTTTACGCGTGTCTTGTAGGATGAAAAACACGGTTTAAGTATGCGCTTTCCATTATTCATAAGCAATTTGTTTCACGACAAGGCTCAAGGTGGCCAGAGCCAGACAACCTCTGGTATCGTTACTAAATTCAATAGAATCATAACCGTATTGCTATTGATTTACTTAACGACTGCTGATTTATTTAGGCTTCAAATTCTGTTAAATATGTACCAAAACCTTCTCCTAAATGTAACAAATACTCAAAACCGCATCAAAATCGGTTCAGCCAAACGCGACATAATCGTGGACAAACATACAATACATGTCAAACTGATAACCAAATTTTTGGAAGTCGTAAAAAAAGCAAATGAATGAGCTTTTTACCCCCCAGAACGCATATAAAAGTGTTAAATGTGTCAGGTGGTGGAGGAGGCGTACACGATGCGCGAGGCGCGCATCCACGTGCGGCACGTGCGCGACCTGCTCAAGTCCGTCGACAGCGCGGACGCGTACGCCGGCCAGGAGTGCGCCTCGCTCGCCTTCCTCAACGTCGTCACGCAGGGGGACATACTCGGTATCTATCTATCTTACTATTCGTACTGGCTGGTTCTGACAAAGCCGGTTAGATATTGTTATTTTAGTCAGTCAATCGTCAGTAAAGTATAAGTTTTAAAAGATAGAATGGAATGCATGCCAGATAGGTCTGCGCGCGACTGGTAGCATACGTAAGTGCTTCACCCGACATTAAAAACAAATGGCTTATTTGTGATAAGTTGATATTTTGACCGCGCGCAGACTTATCTGACACGCTTATCAAAATTACTACCTATACTACATAGTGAGATTTAGAAAAAGTTCTCAGTAAAGGAAGTTTCATTTGAAGAAATTTAATTATTTTGACTGCAATAATTTACTTGGAATAGCATACTATTAATGTACCTTTTGTAATTATGAATTAACATATTAATCGTAAAAAACGAACGAAGCTAAGGTAAACTGAGAATTTTATTGATTTCTTCAGCAAGTATGCAACAAGTACTATTAACTCCGGCGGCGCAGCACCAGCGTAGGTAATTATTTATTAACATCATCTTCTATTGCGGTCAATACCGCTATAAAGTGAAACTATTACAAGTATATTTACATATGCGTTCTATAATAAATAATAGTTGCCTACAATAGTGTTATACAAATTTTCACTAAATTATCGAAGAAAACATCAGTAATTTTTTTTTAAATGAATTCCAGGCACTCATACGAAAACTATTAAGTCTCATCTGAGTCTTCGGATTGGATTTTGTGACTCTGCTTCGATGCTTTAACATATTACCAAAAAATCAGTCATAAACTGCTCTGCTCAAACTGCGCGTGCACTTGAATTTTAAACAGACGCGCCTTGAATTGTTACAATAAATGTTTGATATTTTAAACTTTAAAGTAAAGCTGCATCTCCATCGACCGGCCGGCACGGCATCGGACAGAAACGGTTTTTACAATTCTCAAACGAAAATAAATCTTGTTTACTCACAATTAATTAATCAATAACAGTAGCTTGAAGGCGGGCATTAATTTTGGCAGCCGAGCGGTGACGAATTCGGTTCTGTCAGATCTCACCCTCTTACCACAAAATTGTTAGACTGGGCTAAATCGCCAATTTGTATAACGAATTAGCGATTTAAACATTAGTTTAGTGATTAAGACGAGGTTTATCTCTTTTTGTAGTAGAGCTGTAAATGTTTAAATTCCACTGCAAGTTTATCTAGCTAGCTGCCGTTGACTGTTGATAGAGAAGAAGAAGTCTCGTCCCGAGAGCGTGGACTGCACGCCGCCGTCGTACATCATGCCGGGCAGCTCGGAGCGGCCGCTGCTGCCGCTGCACCCCGGGCTCGCCAAGGAGAACAAGGCGCCGCAGTGTCTCAAGGTTTGGAAGTTTAGACTTTTAGTAATATCTCTTGTCGGTGGAGCGTCTTCCACGACTTCCGTTTCCCCGCCTACTGCTTGACCTTTAGTTAATAAAAGTCGTCCTTTTTCTCTTTTCCTCTCAATCATGCCTTTAATAATGTAGCTCAGGATTAAAGTAATAATTGTTTTACAATTAACACAAGCCTGTGTTTTTATATTAAGTTATTTAGACAACTTAGTCAAACTCTTTAGAGTAGAGTATGTTTTTCGTATATAGATTGAGCCTCGAGAATAGACTGTAGGCAGACCTCCGATAGGTGGTCAGTCGACCGGATTAAAGTTGCGGGTAATCGAAGCTGCAAAGCTGCGGTCTGAGAGAGAGGCCTATGTCCGTGGACGTCTTTCAGCTAAGGTCCTACAAGGCGTGTGTGTGTGTACAAGCCTGGGGTGGCCTGTTTCCTGCGCTAAGGACGTCTCTCACTCAACTGAGATCATGGTGACAATAATGTTACCTAAACGTATGGTTGTAGGTGCTGACGACGTCGGGCTGGAACCCGCCGCCCGGGCCGCGCAAGATGTGCGGCGACCTGCTGTACCTGCACGTCGTCACCGCCGAGGAGCGCCACTTCCACATCACCGCCTGCCCCAAGGGCTTCTACCTCAACCAGTGAGTTGAGGGAGTCAAGAAATTTTAAGTCGGTGCCACACCACACAAGCAAATTCATTATCTACGTAAAGCGCGATGCGCACCGGCACACGTTTTTCGGTTATTTCTTTGAATTTCAGGTAATTTAGTGATCTTTATTCGTTGATTCTGTGGCACCGACTCAAAATTTCTTGGTAATCCAAAATTACTTTAAGAAGTGAGTAAATTAAAGCCTAATAGAAAATGTTTCCCTATTATTTAATGCTTTTCAGTTTTTTCGGCGGTTTAATTTTTTTATAAAAAGTTTTTATTTTTTGCTTTTCAGTTTTTTTGGGCTAATTTTTTTGACCCCAGCTAATCACCCTTCACAGGGTGGTCGCACCCCACAAGGTGGCCACACAACCTGGTGAAGGTTGAGGGACTAACAGGATGAGGTTCGATCACGACCGGTCGGTGAGGCGATTTGTGAGGGAGGCCTATGTCCAGCAGTGGACTTCTATCGGCTGAGATTATGATTATTAACATTCATATAAAAAAGACTCATAATTATACCTAGCAGTTTTCACGTAAATCACAACACGGCAATACAATCTGTGAGTGAACAATATAGTCACCCCTATTTTTCCACCCTTAGGGTTGGAATTTTATTTCCAAATTTTTATGGGACCAACTTCAAGGTATACCCTGTCGATTAAAAAAAGAATTATCAAAATCGGTCCACACAGTAAAAAGTTATGCGTGATCATACATAAAAAAAAAAAAAAAAATAAAAAAAAAAAATATATATACGCGACGAATTGAGAACCTCCTCCTTTTTGTTTTTTCGTCGGTTAAAAAGAAAATATGTCATGTCAATATGAATATGATGTACACAGATCGTCCGAAGAAGTGTTCAACCCCCGTCCATCAACGCCGAGCCTGCTCTGCCACTCTCTAATCGAGCTACTGAGCATAGTCTCTCCCGCGTTCAAGCGTAACTTTGCACTGGTGCAAAAGAGACGGATGCAAAAACATCCGTTCGAGCGGGTGGCCACCCCGTACCAGGTGTACCAGTGGGCCTCGCCGATGCTCGACCATACCGTGGATGCTATACGCGCCGAGGATAGTAAGTACCCTATTATTATAACTTTTCGATAATGGACAGGTGTCTTTAGATTGAACTTAAAAAAAAAGCAGTAGAAAAGATGTATCACGAATTAATTGAAAGCAGCTGATACTTCTTTAGCTAATGCCAAAAAGAGCACAAATAAATTAGTTCTGAAGAAATATTGAAGTAGAGAGGCATTTTAATCCAGTAGTAGTTAAAATTTCAATCATCATTATCATCATCATCATGTAACCATTCCATCAATGAAACAGTAATTTTTCCAATGAACTTGTACTCAACCAATGTTTGCCCCAAAAGTAAAAGATGTTTTTTTTTGTTCAGCGTTTTCGTCAAAGTTGGGCTACGAGGAGCACATCCCCGGCCAGACCCGCGACTGGAACGAGGAGCTGCAGACCACGCGCGAGCTGCCGCGCGCCACGCTGCCCGAGCGGCTGCTGCGCGAGCGCGCTATCTTCAAGGTGAGCTGACGATTACACTTATTTACTGCAAACAATGAAAATTTTTGTCCGATTTTGATCACCTAATAGATGGCCGAAGCTTCGGATGGATGGACGTTTCGGGTTGTAGGTGGTCGAATCTTTGAAGGCTAAATCAAATGTTCAAAGCACGCCTCGTCAGTGTGACACCGTCGGCAGAGCGGAAACGCGGGCTTCTTGCTTGTAAAAAAAAAACATTGTATTCCATACATTAATTTGACATAAATATATTATGCGACGGCCTTAAAATGAACATGGACAAGACGAAGGTCATGTCTAATGTCCATGTTCTGCCTACCCCAGTTATGGTTGGGAACTCGGTTCTCGAAGTTGTCGACGAGTACGTATACCTAGGACAAACCATCCAGTTAGGTAGGTCCAACTTCGAGAAGGAGGTCAATCGCCGAATCCAGCTCGGATGGGCGGCGTTCGGGAAACTACGCAACGTCTTCTCGTCCAATATTCCTCAGTGCCTGAAGACGAAGGTATTTAACCAATGTGTGCTGCCAGTGATGACATACGGTTCTGAAACGTGGTGCTTCACTATAGGGCTTATGAACAGGCTCCGAGTAGCTCAACGAGCCATGGAGCGGGCTATGCTCGGGATTTCTCTGCGGGATCGAATCAGAAATGAGGACATACGCAGAGAAACCAGGGTCACCGACATAGCCAAGCGGATAAGCTCGTTGAAGTGGCAATGGGCAGGTCATATAGCCCGCAGAACAGATGGCCGCTGGGGCCGAAAAGTTCTCGAGTGGAGACCACGGATCGGCAAGCGCAGCGTAGGACGTCCACCGACCAGATGGACGGATGATCTGCGCAAGGCTGCGGGTCCACGCTGGATGCAGGCCACCTGCGATCGGTACAGATGGAGAGCCTTGAGGGAGGCCTATGTCCAGCAGTGGACGTCCTACGGCTGAAATGATGATGATGATGATGATATTATGCGACAGAGAAACGCAGAAATAACTTTAGGTGCTGATAAGTTTTCGTTTTCTGAACTATTTAATTAGTGTTTTGTTGTTGTTGAATATCTAGTCTTGCTTGAGTGAGTGTATTCGAATGCGTGATGGTTGGCCCTGGGCAGGTGCACAGCGACTTCGTGGCGGCGGCGACGCGCGGCGCGCTGGCCGTGGTGGACGGCAACGTGATGGCCATCAACCCGGGCGAGGAGCCCAAGATGCAGATGTTCATCTGGAACAACATCTTCTTCTCGCTCGGCTTCGACGTGCGCGACCACTACAAGGACCTCGGCGGGGACGCTGCTGCCTTCGTCGCACCCGTGAGTTGACTTCATTCATTTAAACAATTTCCCAATGAGCTGTGTCATTTTAATTAGTGATACCTAAAGCTGAATGTAAAAGTAAATATTAGTTCGTTAGTCGTTGGGGCATTGGTGGCCTACGCTCAGTTGGTTGTATGAAATAGATAGATATTCATTTCATTCCAATTGAACTTCATACTTATTGTGGACGAGCTGTCCCGGCTTACTTCGTTACGCCATCAATATATATAAAACTCTTCCGTTACTGACTGACTGACTGACTGACAGACAACGCAGAGCCGAAACTACTGGGCGTAGCGGGCTGAAATTTTGCATGTAGGTTTCTTAGGGAGTGTAGGTGAGCATTAAGAAAGGATTTCCCGAAATTTCCATGGGAACGGGAAAAAACGGATTTTTGGATGTATTTTTGTGTTTATGAAAAATCTGCGCGAGTGAAACCGCGGGGCAGCTTCTAGTAGAATATAAGATACTACTAAAGACTTGGCTCTATAGACTATGTTCTTTTTACTGCCCAGAATGGGTGAATAAAAAAACAAACAACAACAACAAACCACCTGTCAAAATATATAAACGACGGAAAAAATATTGCACCTTGGGTCACAATATTTGAATTTAAGTATGGATCCCTAATTTTTTTGAAAATCTAATATAGCCTATGTCACTCCGGGATTAGTGTGTAGTGTTCCTACCAGTGAAATAATTTTTCAAATCGGTTCAGTATTTCCGGAGCCTATTCGTTACAAACAAACAAATCTTTCCTCTTTATAATATTGGTATATAGGTATAGATGGTTTGACTAAAGGACTTTTGCCTAGACATATATAGGAAAGGATGATACAATTTTGGTGTCTTTCATAAAAGAAATGTAATAGATCGCCATTCAGTTCTGTCCTGGGCGACCGATCCACTGTGCTGAGAGTAAGCACTCTATATTGAATGTATGTGTGTATTCCCAGCGCAACGACCTGCAAGGCGTGCGCGTGTACAGCGCAGTGGACACTGCAGGGCTGCACACGCTGGGCACGGTGGTGGTGGACTACCGCGGCTACCGCGTCACCGCGCAGTCCATTATACCCGGCATCCTGGAGAAGGAGCAGGAGCAGAGCGTCGTCTACGGCAGCATCGACTTCGGCGCCACCGTGCTCTCGCATCCCAAGTATATGGAGCTGGTGAGTCTCACTACCGCGTGACGTCACCGTGCAGTCCATCATACCCGGCATCCTGGAGAAGGAGCAGGAGCAGAGCGTCGTCTACGGCAGCATCGACTTCGGCGCCACCGTGCTCTCGCATCCCAAGTATATGGAGCTGGTGAGTCTCACTACCGCGTGACGTCACCGCGCAGTCCATCATACCCGGCATCCTGGAGAAGGAGCAGGAGCAGAGCGTCGTCTACGGCAGCATCGACTTCGGCGCCACCGTGCTCTCGCATCCCAAGTATATGAAGCTGGTGAGTCTCACTACCGCGTGACGT
The DNA here is from genome assembly GCA_951802225.1 of Euspilapteryx auroguttella. Lineage (NCBI taxonomy): Eukaryota > Metazoa > Arthropoda > Insecta > Lepidoptera > Gracillariidae > Euspilapteryx > Euspilapteryx auroguttella. The sequence goes on from OX637654.1 coordinate 6,122,935, forward strand.
CACCGCGCAGTCCATCATACCCGGCATCCTGGAGAAGGAGCAGGAGCAGAGCGTCGTCTACGGCAGCATCGACTTCGGCGCCACCGTGCTCTCGCATCCCAAGTATATGGAGCTGGTGAGTCTCACTACCGCGTGACGTCACCGTGCAGTCCATCATACCCGGCATCCTGGAGAAGGAGCAGGAGCAGAGCGTCGTCTACGGCAGCATCGACTTCGGCGCCACCGTGCTCTCGCATCCCAAGTATATGGAGCTGGTGAGTCTCACTACCGCGTGACGTCACCGTGCAGTCCATCATACCCGGCATCCTGGAGAAGGAGCAGGAGCAGAGCGTCGTCTACGGCAGCATCGACTTCGGCGCCACCGTGCTCTCGCATCCCAAGTATATGGAGCTGGTGAGTCTCACTGCCGCGTGACGTCACCGCGCAGTCCATCATACCCGGCATCCTGGAGAAGGAGCAGGAGCAGAGCGTCGTCTACGGCAGCATCGACTTCGGCGCCACCGTGCTCTCGCATCCCAAGTATATGGAGCTGGTGAGTCTCACTACCGCGTGACGTCACCGCGCAGTCCATCATACCCGGCATCCTGGAGAAGGAGCAGGAGCAGAGCGTCGTCTACGGCAGCATCGACTTCGGCGCCACCGTGCTCTCGCATCCCAAGTATATGGAGCTGGTGAGTCTCACTACCGCGTGACGTCACCGCGCAGTCCATCATACCCGGCATCCTGGAGAAGGAGCAGGAGCAGAGCGTCGTCTACGGCAGCATCGACTTCGGCGCCACCGTGCTCTCGCATCCCAAGTATATGGAGCTGGTGAGTCTCACTACCGCGTGACGTCACCGCGCAGTCCATCATACCCGGCATCCTGGAGAAGGAGCAGGAGCAGAGCGTCGTCTACGGCAGCATCGACTTCGGCGCCACCGTGCTCTCGCATCCCAAGTATATGGAGCTGGTGAGTCTCACTACCGCGTGACGTCACCGCGCAGTCGCGGATATACTAGATCATCCTAATTTTCTGAATTAAGAGGTATAGCACAGCTAAAGTAGCGCCACTCGAGAAAAAAATAAATATCTTCTAAACTAAGGCAAATATCAAAAATGTGAAACAGCATTCCCCTAGATAATTCAGCCTAGTATTTTTAGGGCATTGTTTTATAGCTTTTAGGTTAAAGACCACAGAAAGAAACTGATTGTTGCCAAAAGTGGCCAGGCAACCTTGTAAATCAGTCAGTAATCTTTATTATAAAATACACGTTTTTCCTTGAAAACTTCACTTTTTCGTTTCACATGATATCCTTTAAGTAAATTCAGGAACTAAGCTATCTACCTTTTTTCCAAATTTTACACGATATGTCTAGACGTTTTATCGTGAAAAAGTATTAGTTGTGAAGTGTGACAAATTCCGTTGTCCATCAGCTAAGCAAGGCCGGGCAGCAGCTGAAGATCATGCCGCACTCGGTGATCAGCGCGGACGGGGCGCCGGTGGAGCTGTGCTCGAGCGTGGAGTGCAAGGGCATCGTGGGCAACGACGGCCGCCACTACATCCTCGACCTGCTGCGCACCTTCCCGCCCGACGTCAACTTCCTGCAGTGTCAGTACTGTCCTACCTGCTGCACCTGTTTGCGTACTTCACCCGCCATTCAAAACTAAAAGCTGATTGCTAAAGCAGTGCTCTGCTGGCTCCTTGGGGCGCGCGATCAGATCGCTTTGGGTCGTTTGTTGTAAACCCAGCTATTTGTAAATTTTTTGACTACGCGCAAACTTATCTGGCGCGCACTCTACATCATTTATACATACGTTAATCAATCATAAATCAATCGTACTTACTTAAAGTACGATTATTAATTCCAATCAGTAAAATGACAAGTGCACTGATCCAAAAATGGGCGACCCGCTTCCGTTGCACTTGTCACTTTAATGATTGGAATTAATAATCGTACTTTAGTAAATCGTATAATCGTAGTCATATAAGGATTTTTATACAGTACATTAATATGTTTAAGGAAAATAGGCTATTGCTAGACGAGTAGGCTATTTGTTGGGACAGTTCGGAAATAAGTTACTTCCCGTATATTTGTAATAATTTTATTTGAAATATTTGATGCATGTTTAAAAAAAAATAGTTATCATCCTTTTGAGATTAAATTAAAAATACTTGTGTAGCTAAACTACATGAGCTTAATCAAGCATTCATTAATAGTTCGATACAAAATTATGTACCGTAATCTGTAAACAAAAAAGGTTTTCATTTGATTCTAATTAAGAAATTAAGCTGTTTTTTTTGCAGTGGATGACGACGAGTTGCGAGAGGACATAAAGGCAATGGGCTTCCCGATCATTCACAAGCACAAACTGTGCTGCTTGAGGCAGGAGCTGGTCGACAGCTTTGTTGAGTAAGTATACTCTGGGACTGATTTCAGAGAAAACAGTTCAATGGACACGGGGTCAAACTATTATTATCTAGTGGATTCTTCGTTTTCGCTTTCTGTCTTGCTCTCGCTGCCAGGTGGTATTTTAACATCAGCACCATGGTATCTCCGTTTTTTGTAGGAAGTTTTTTTTATTTCGAATTAAATTATATCCTTTGTTTTACAGGTTCCGATCTAACTCAATTCAAAATTTAAGACTAATCCGTTCAGCAATTTCACTGTTAAACGATCACAAACTTTCACACACTCAAACTTCTAGCTGTATAATATAAAATGAACACTTCTAAATAAAGGGTATTATTGTAGGGCACGTTACTTCATGTTCATCCGGCACGCGGCGTTCCACCTGCAGCAGCTGAGCGCGCCGCGGCCCGCCGCCCGCGCCGTCGAGACCAACAAGGAAAACAAACACGCAGAGACCAAAGAACCCAAGGACGACAAACAAGATGTGCCAAAAGAGAAGAAAGACAAGAAACAAAGGAAAGAAGAGGCTAGAGCTAAAAAAGAACAAGAGAAGACAAATGATAAAAAGGAAGAAAAAGAAGAGAAGACGGACAAGGAGAGTGATGACTTGTTGCTCAATGAAAACTATTCGGATATTGATACCGACGTAGCTAAGAAGATTGTTGAAAGTATTACTGACTCGATTTGCAGCGGCGAAAAGCAAGAGGCTGATAGTGAGTACTGAACGTTTTACTTTTGAAATACTAATGTAATGTGCCACAAAACATGCCCTAAACTAGGATTTTATCAATGAGTTCGCAACCTATCCAATAGAGTTCCAACCGTAAAAAAGTAACAAACTGTTTTAGTATCTGACTTGCCGTACATACACTGTATTGCTCTAGAAAACTATTTTGACGTTGTGGAATACTTTGTAAATAGAATGTAATAGTTACCACTGTTTCAGGTTGTAGTTCTGTATTAACTATTAAATGTTGTTTCGTCAATATTATTATTGTTTGCCTGCCATAGCTTATTTTAAAGGAGAGCGAACCTCAATAATGTGATATTCGTATACAGCGGGCGACAAGTCCCGCGCGGTGGTGGCGGCGGCGGCGCGCGCGGTGTCGTCCCTGAAGGAGTCGGAGTTCGACGTGCGCTTCAACCCGGACGTGTACTCGGCCGGCATCCGGCACGCCGCGCCGCCCGAGCAGCTCGCGCGCCAGCGGCATCGTCGTCAAGGAGGGCCGCCGCCTTCCTGCTCACCACGCAGATACCGGCATTCGTGAGTTCACTCTTAGTTACAGACAGTTAGTGACAGCTTTTAAAACTGGTCACGTGGCTTTGCGATGCGAACTGTCATCATCATACATTGATTTTTTTTCAACTAGTAGAAAGTAAAAATAGTTATTTATGTGACTGATGCGCAGAGACACGATTCATCATCCCATGAATCCTGTGCGACCA